>JAMYXO010001904.1:0-10000 GCA_033310375.1 Conus canariensis | reverse complement strand
TAGTTTGGGGCATTTCAGCTTAGAACATTTTGGCAAATCCTGGGGATGTTCCCTTTGACCTCTTATCATGATAATAAGTGACTGAATGAAAGCATAAGAATGCAGAAACAGGAAGATTATTTTAGTCAAGATTATTTCAGTCATTTCGCTATAAATTTGTTTACATTGAGAATCCAAAGTAAAACAGAAAAAAAAAGGAAATGCATTCTAGAATCTCTCTCTCTCTCTCTCTCTCTCTCTCTCTCTCTGTCTCTCTCTCTCTCTCTCTCTCTCTCTCTCTCTCTCTCTCACACACACACACACACACACACACATTCACGCGCACACGCACATTCACGCGCGCACGCACACACACACACACACACACACACACACACACACACACACACACACACACACACACACAGAATGTTCGGATAATATGGACAGCTAAAATGATAAACAAAATAGTTGTTCCTGAACACTGCAACCAAGGAGAAATAAAGGTGTAGTGGAGAAACCAGCCGCCGTGGCGAAGTGGTCAGCGTCGCGGACTCCCGGCTGGGAGGTCGTGGGTTCGAATCCCATCAGAAGTCATGTGGGTTTTTCTGCCCGACCGGCTCCTACCCAGAGTTGAGTTGCTGCGGACTCAGTTGGGAAGACTGGGACCACACAGTCGAGTTTCATCCACTTAATGGATGCGTTTTGAGAGTTTTGCTCAAATTTCATGACCAACACTGCAGGTGCCTGTATCTCTCGGTCCTGGTTGACGCCGGGATATATTATGAAAGGAAGCGTAGAGTACAGCCCTGTTATGTAGTCTCAGACCAAAATGGAAATCCGTAGCATCATCTTAATCATCCTCATTCTCAGTCTCAAATTCTGTGGCCCTTCATGCCCTGCTCTCATGGTGACCTCAATTTCGATGTCCTCTCCACGTCTGTGGCCTTGGTTTGGTTCCATCGGGGTCACCGGTATCGGCGAGCCCATGGGGGCTGTCGTTGGACGGACGTGGTGGCGCCCTCCGGGGGGAGAGCTCACTCACGCCGGCTCCGCGACTAAGCAATTATTGTCGTCAGTAGGGGGCTTAGTAGGTGGTGTCCTGCGTATGTTAGATCAGAACAGGCGCCACTGAACACCACCGAAGTGACTCGGCAGCAGTGCAGTGTCTCCTCCGGTGGGTTGCCTCTTGACGACTTGACATTGACTGCTCCCTGTGGATTGCCGGTGCCGGGGCTGCGGCGGGGCTGACCGGGCTGTGGCTGTGGACAGGGTGTCGGAATGAGCGGCGTGGGTGCACTGTCTCTGAGGTGGCGCAGAGGCTGGGACAGCACCAAAAAAAAAAAAAAAGGTGTAGTGGAGAAGACCCACAGAGAGACGAACCATACTGTTTTAGCAATTAATGAATAATGTCCCTTTGTTAAAGGGTGTAGAAAACTCGGGAATTTGTGGCAGAAATATGACAGACATAATGATGGTGATAAAGATGATGGTAATGATAATAATTATGATGTAAAGTCATCACAGAATAGACATTCAGTTCATGTCGGCGTAACATGAAAGATGACGAAACAGGTTCTAGTACATATGGCATGTGTGCTGTGATGGGAAGCACTGGCAATCGGGCACTCCCCATCTTTATTGGTTCTTTCCTCTGGCTGATATTCTTTTTTTTTTTTTTTAAAGTGTTATCCCAAAAATCTACCCCCCCCCCCCCCCCACACACACACACACACACGGACAGCTGAGTAAGGTTGCGAAAACGTTGGGGAGGGAGCGAGTCGAAACTCGTGCACATAAGGTTACTGAGCTCAGAGGAGAGAACTACAAATCCGTGACAATATAGAAAACAGAAGTTGTCATGTGTTGTGAGTCAGCTGAGATGTACAGCTGTATATCCCAAAGCAAAAACAGAAGTGTCTGAAATCTCATAGGTGAGGCGAAGAGCTGGGTGGAAACTAGAAACAAATATGTTCTTCTTCTTCTTCCTTTGAGTGTCCACAATCAACAATTTGATTTTTTTGACACTTTTCAGGTTGGGGCTCGCCCGGCGAAGAAGGAGGAAAAAAAAAAAGAAAAAAAAAAAAAAGAGACAGAATCAGAGCAGCTGTTGCACCCTTGACTGGAAGGTGTCAAGAGTGGGGGCGGCCACAGCCTCTGCTGACAACTCATTCCAGTCTCTAATTGTTCTAGCAAAGAATGAGTTCTGCCAATACTGTGTGCGGCACTGGATGGCAGAGTACTGTTTGTCAAGTCCTCTTCTTTGGCGGACCGGAGCTGGATGTAGTTTGCTGTGGCTGACTGCGACCATGTTATTTTGAATCTTATACAGCATTGTCAGACGTGCCATCTGCCGGCGTCGCTGAAGGGAGGGCCATTCCAGTCGAGAAAGCATACTATTTACAGTTGAGGTGTTGTGGTAACGGTTCAATACGAAGCAAGCCGCCCTTCTCTGTATTGCTTCTATTCTGTCCACATTCCTCTGTGTATGGGGGTCCCACACAGAGCTGGCATATTCCAAAAGGTGCCTGACAAATGTCAGGTTGTGACGAGATGGATGAGTGGTAGGTGGGTCCTCTAGGGGAAGGACTGGGGATAATTTCTCGATGAGAATTATCTTAACATTTCATCTACACTCTCTCTCTTACTAGTGGTGGAAGGAGCAACTTTCCAGTACTAGTCATCAAAGAAATTTTTATTTTGTTCCGGGACTTGGTAAAATACTTAACAGTGGCTCTGAGATAATTTCCTTAGACCTGTACTCTTACAAGTACTTATAGCTCCGAGAGACAGAATTGAAGAGAGAAGTCCAAACATTCAACATTTGATAGAACAACAGAGAACTGACACAAGTTAAGTGCACTTTCACACATCAACTATTATTGCTTACATATAGGTAAGTATTGGCGGGTCAATTCCATAGGCTAGGGTTTAGTTCTCATTGGACTACCACAATGAGGGGCCCTCCCTCACTCCTACTTTACTCACTTGCACTCAGTGCAGCAAGCTTAAGTTGGCATACAGGGGTTCTGTCTAAGTTACACTGAATGTATATGGTTATTATACATCCACTTCGCTTGCAAGCACCCGGTGTTGTAGCCAAAGTGGTACTCATAGACAGGTTCTCACTGTTTCATCATAAAGTGAGGGCAAGGGTCTGATGGGTTTGAGTCCAGGTGATTAGCTAACTTAGCTTTGCTTCGGAGAGGGTAGTTGATCTCTCCTGTGGTTGGTGACTGCCCCACTGGTGTAGATTGGTTGTCTGGTGTTGCCCCGGTTTTGGGCGAAGTCCCAGCTTCTGGTCCGGCCGCAATGTGTAGTGTGACCAGGATCCCAGTTCTGCGATAAAGAGAACTTGGTCTGTAGGTGAGAATCTGATGGCTGGTTTGTTGGGTACACACATTTACCCTTGTTTACTTTCAGCACAGGAGTGAGACTCAGCCAGCAAAGTTTTCTCTATGGTAGAGTTTCTGCTATAACTATTAATCTCCACTTTTGTTTAAAGGCTAAGTTAAGCTTACAAAAGGGTAGGAGACAGTAATACAATGTTATACAGTTTCAGTCAAACAACTCTTCCATGTTTCTTATGAATTAAATCATACTGACTTGGGCTACACTTAGTCCAAGTACACACGTGGTGTAGACTTACAGTCATACACTACAAATCATTCCAACAATCACCAGTATTTATAAATCAGAGTAGCAGTTCTTAACCTAGCACAGGCATACTGTTTTCCTGACCAAAATTAATCAATGAATTATTTTCTTAATAGACAGAATTGCCTACTGGCAAAAGTCAGGGTGAACACAAAGAACAGTGGTCAGATTGTTAACAAAGAATCATAACCACTGGGAGAGAGCTTTTGCCATATGATGGCAAGCAAACTCCTACACAGAATAATCATTCATCAGTTTGATAAATGTTGCTAAGCATTTGTACAGAGTTACAATGTTAACCCACATAGCATACATAAAATCAATACATAGATTCGAAAAGGTAGAACAGAGTTCCAACTCACTTTTCCTGGGAATGAACAGTGAATGACTGGAGATCAACGAGGTTACCAGGAGTTTCCCACGCCTTCTCTAGTTGACTCTTTTTCTTCCACCGGTCTGGTCTACAGGCAGTCTTGTGGGGTCAGTGAAGTTGTGCCCCTGTGCGCCTAGTATATGGATTCTCGATTGCCAAATCCGATTTTGACAACTTGTCATTCACACATCAGGGGTGAGAGGGGGAGGGATCTAGTCTTATCACCAGTCACCTTGGAAACCGTTTGAACCTAATCGGCACAGATGACTTCAGCGGACGGTTTAATTTATGCGTCCATATAGACACAGACTCTCGCGGAGAAACTCCAGTGACATAATTTACCAGATGTCCACGAGGACATGGACTGTAGATATGGTGGGGGGGGGGGGGGAGGGGGGGGTGGTTGGGAGAAAGAGGGAGGTTTGGCAATTGCCTTTGTGTCAATTGTAGCCGCACATGGCTCAGGTGGAGGGGGTGGGGGGGTGCGAGTGGTGGGGGAGAGGACGGCAGCGGCGTCGCGCCTTTGTTTTCAGGGGATACTGTGGGGGGGGGGGGGGGGAGGGGGGGAGACAGGCCATTGCCACAATGCGACTGATATTTTCCAGCGTCTTAACTACTCAGAGTTGGGAAGGAGAGTTGAGAGGTGGGGGGGGGGGGGGGGGGTAGGCCGGCAAGACGAAAGGTGTCACGCGTTTACAGTGACACAGTTTTTTCCTTTGTCATAGATCGTGTCAGCCGGGCGGTTCGCACCGTCCTAAGTAAGAGAAGGGAAGGGAGGGGGGGGGGGGGGGTTGAGAGGGGGCATAGATTTGAAATCTATTTTTTTGGTTTGGGGTTTTAGTGGGACCGATCGGATGGTTTTGTCAAGCGTTTCGTCACACAGGTAAGCCCTCTCTCTCAGCTCTGTGGGGGCAGCTTTCAAGTTCCTACAAAGGAATCCCAACATCCTGCTTGCTCTCAAACTGATGGCATCAATGTGAGAATCCCAGCTGATGTTCTTCTCAATGGTGACGCCAAAATACTTGACTGATGACACAGTGTCAAGTGTGTGTCCATGCAGCTTGTACTGGTAGTGAAGGGGTCGCTGACTTCTGGTCACAGGAAGAACAGTACACTTCCCTGGAGAAAGACCATGTCCCAGCTCTTCTCCATTCTCCAAGGCGATGGAGGTCCTCTTGTAGCTGGTCTTGGTCTCGTTGGGATGTGACTACTCTATAAGCTGCAGTGTCATCAGCGAACAGCCTACAAGGTGAAGTCAGGCTCTCAGGGAGATCATTGATGTATACAAGGAACAAGCAAGGTCCTAAGACTGATCCTTGTGGTACATCTGACCTCACCCTGACATATTCTGATTGGGCTCCCTCCACTACAACTGCTTGACGTTGGTTTGACAGAAATCCCTTGATCCAGCGGTTGACCTCACTCCTGATGCCATAGTGGTGAAGCTTGTGTAAGAGGAGACTGTGATTTACCTTGTCAACTGCTTTAGCGAAATCCATGACAAGGATGTCAGTCTGTCGTCCCTCTTTTATGCTGTCTACCAACTCATCAATGAACTCCAGGAGCTGGGTCTCGCAGGATCGCTGTCTCCTGAACCCGTGCTGCCGGGCATAGAGGATGTCATTCCGCTCTAGATGCTCCATCACAGAGCTCACGATGGTGTGCTCCAGCAATTTGCAAGAGATGCAGGTCAAGGAGACAGGCCTGTAATTTGCTGGGTCGTAGTGCTTCCCCTTCTTGTAGATTGGTACGACGAGCGCATCCCTCCAGTCAGATGGAACTTGACCAGTAGTGAGGGATGACTGAAAGATGGCAGTGAGTATGGGAGCTATTTCCTCCGCGAGTTCTGTTAAGACTCTTGAGCTGACTCGATTGGGACCACTGGCTTTATGAGGGTCTAGTTCTTTCAACATCGTTTGACTCCTTCCTCAGTGACCACAACAGTGTTCAGCTGTGAGTAAGCCTTGTCTGCCATACTGCACTTCTCCAAAAACTCATTGTGGGAGTAATTTCTGCCATCACTGAACACTGACTGAAATTGTTGATTGAGGGCCTCTGCTTTTTCTTTTGGGTCAGATAACAGGGTTCCGTTCATCTTGAGAGAAGCAACTCCTGCATTGGTTGACCTCTGGTGCTTGATGTATGTCCAGAAGCGTTTGTACTTGCCAGCTTGCTCGGAGTCTTCTCCAATCAGGGTGCTGCTGAGGTATTCCCAGTATGCCCTACGTATTTTCCGCTGAGCTTCTCTTCTGAGTTCTCGTGCCTTCACCCTCAGTTCTTCGGTACCCTGTTTCTCCCATTTTTTGTAGGCTCTATTTCTCTTATTGATGAGGTGCTTTAATTCAGAGGATATCCATGGTAGAAATCTCCTGGTTCTGATAGTTTGGTTGGAATGAAGGTGTGGATGGCTTGCTGGAGTGTAGCTTTAAATAGACTCCAGATTTCCTCAGTGTTCATCATGTCTCTCCTTTCTACAACATCTGCAGCCAGGTTCCTCATCACCTCCCTTAGCCCATTCCTGTCTGCCTTCTTGTAGAGTAAGATGGTTCTTTCTACTGGCTTTTTTCTTCAGTGGGGAAATGATGAACTCAGCATACACTATGCTGTGATCAGAGAGGCCTGGAATAACTTCCACTCTGGGAACAAGCTGAGGACAGTTGGTGAAGATAAGGTCCAGGATGTTCTCCTCTCTTGTTGGTTCCATCACCATCTGCTCGAGGCCATGGTCATGGATGATGCTGGCAAGCTTATGATGGAGATCTGGACAGGGAGACTGAGGTTTCAGCGTCATTGCAGGTCAGTCCCAGCCTGGAAAGTTTAAGTCCCCTCCATAAGGAAATGTGCACTGGGGATCATAGCTGACCTGATCAACGACGATTCGAAATGAAATAGTGACTCCCTGTCAGTAACATGTGGCCTGTAGTAAGAACAGAGATAGAGAGATCTTTTTCCCTTGAGTTTCAGCTGGACCAAACAATCTCACAGTCTGTTTCAAGCTCGGGAACTGCAGAAGGTCAGATTTTGAACTGGATATGGCTCCTAAACAGTTATCAATGAATCGTCTGAAGAAGTCAGGGAATATTCCTTGGAGGTGATCTTTTCCTCCACGTATCCAACAAAAAGGCACGCACATGACGGTCCAATTTTGGTACCCATGAGCACTGCGTATTTGTCGGTAGTGGTTTTCAGCAAAACAGAATGAGTTTGACATAACTACAATTCTACAGGATGGACTGTAGTGGTGATATCAATATTCAGAAGACTTCCTGGAGGAAGTGACCGGCAAGCTGCAAAACTTTCATTGTGAGATATATATTAGTGGACAAAGTTGTCTCATCCATTGTGAAGAGGAAACGAAGAGGAATGTCAAGGAAGGTTGAAGATGTTGAGAGCATGGTTGGTGTCTTTAATGGAGGTGGCAAGGGCTGCAACCAGAAGCTGAAAGACAGAGTCCTAGAACTCAGAGATGAGAGTAGTGGGACAAGAACAGACAGAGATGATGGGTCGATCTGGATTGTCTGGTTTGTGGATGTTGGGCAGGAGACAGATTCATGGGGTTCACTGGTGATAGCAGATGAAGCCTCAGAGGGCAAGTGTCCAGAAGAGAAAGCATTTATAACTGCCTTGCGAACAAAAACACTGTCTTGGTTTGCTGTTCCTGACAATTTTTTTTCCCATAAAGAGTAAAATCTGATAACTGACGTTTGGACTCATCGAGATAAAAGTCTGTATGCCACACAACATTTACCCCACCCTTGCCTGCAGATTTAATCAAGATGTCTGTGTGACCGAGAACTTTCGCAAAAGCAAGTAGGTCTATCTATGTAAAAGTGTAGGGCTCCAAATTGTCCAGGTCTTGGAGTCCAGGTGTCGGGCTCTATGGGAAATAAATGGGAAATATCTGTGTGATCATTGGTGAACAGGAACGAAAAAGACCATAGAGTGGATTCAACTGTCAGATTATCTCATGCTAGTGAAAATTTCACTGCGTTTTGTTCACAAAGCTATCACATCCATTTGTGGCCAGAAAGACAAAAAATTCCTACGAACAAAGGGGTTAGTTAACTTGTACTGACCAACACCACCTAGCTAAAGAATGACTTTTCCTTATCGCTACAAGGCACGCTCGACCCAAAGGAATCAAGAGTGTCCGTTGCCACAGCTTCTTCCGAGGCAGCGCATTCCAGTCTCAGATGGTAGATGGTGTGGAATCGTGACACATTTGGTGGAGCATTGAATCTGTCGCAGCCAGTGCTCATGACAACGTCGTTGTTGGGTAACTTGCTCACAGCTGCTTGGTCATTTATCATTACGTGGAGCATGGCCAACTTTGCTTCTTTCCGTCGATGCTGGAGAGAAGGCCAATGCAGTTTGTTTTTTTTGTTTTTTTTTTCAAACATGACTATCGATTCTCTCTGTCTTTGTCTGTCTGTCTGCCTCTCTCTGTCTGTCTCTGTCTCCCTCTCTCTTCTCACTCACACACACACACACACACACACACACACACACACACACACACACACACACACACACTCTCTCTCTCTCTCTCTCTCTCTCTCATAGAGAGAGAGAGAGAGAGAGGGGATTCTGTTTCAGTTTTATCAAGGATGTGTCGCTGCGAGCGGACTTTAGTCCCTATTGTTACATCACATCTGCTAAGTCTCGAAATCATGCTGCACAAAGATCTACAGTTGATGGACAGATGAATTAATGACTATGATGAAATGATTTTAGGACGTGGATTGCATGTGTCTGAACTAGTTCAGTGTTAGATATCAACAAGGATAGTGGAATTATCCATGACTTTTAGGATTCTTTGTGTTCCTACGGTGTTGTTAGGGCTCAGGGATTTTCAAGTGGAAAGTCTAGCAGACAATAGGAAACCAAAACAAAAAAGAAGAAAAAAAAGGAAAGCGGGTGGGAGGTCATATCGATCGTGCTTCCACATAAAGTAAAGAAAACATTGAGGCTGTTTCAAAGGCAGGCACTTCATGTCTTGAGGGCTGATCTGTGCAGTGGGTATGTTTTAATGAGGACTGATGTTCTGAGAGGTGTTACATGCAGCTTTCCAAATGATTCAGTTTTACTTTCTCACAGCAAAAGCTTTCATGCACAAGTTGTTCTTTCGTGGTAGTCTTGGCATGCAGCTTTGAGTGTACTGGAGCATATACCTATAGCGTTTTGGGCTTAACCCATAACTGTGGACAGCCCATGTCGTGTGACTGTCACACTAAGCATGGTGCAGTACGCGGAAGTTCCACTGAACTGCCGTTCATCACTTTTTGTCTGGCCACGTTGCCGAAAGTAAGTTTCTGTTCTACTGACAGTCTCACACGGTAACAGTTATACGTGTAATTATTATGTTTAAAAAGCCGAAAGAACCTCGTAAACAGCAAAGGCTGAAAGTTTGGATATTGTTCATCACGATGTTGAAACCTTTGAACTTGATTGCACACCCCAAACAAAACCAGTCTGCTAATGAACGCACTTAGAGAGATAACATGCAAGCAACCCATTTTGTGGGCACTGTGCACATCTGTGCTGAAGTTAAGCGAAAAAAGCTCCACTGGTCCAGGATTTAAGCTTTAACATCGTTCGCCGGTGTGCATGTAGGTCGAAGAAGAGTCACGTGACATGAACCATGTAGATGAAATAAGGTACAGCCATTACAGGGAAGAAACACAATCTTCTGCATCCTCTTCTTCATCCTTGTTGTAGGCAACCTACTTCACTGTTTGAAGATTCTGCTGCACAAGGTGACTTACCAAACCGCTATATGAGAAACAGCTGTTGTGCAGCTGTACCAGAGCTGTCTGCATGCATAAAGCTTTTGGTGAGGGATCAGAGGTTGAGTTGTCAGATCCACCACATTTACCCAAGCTTAACCCCAGTATCGACCCGACATTGAGCAGGCCCAGCAGGAACCTAAATGCGGGGAGAGGGGGAGAGGGGAGGAGGAAAGCATGGTTGCACGGCTGTGAGGGAGGAGAA
>JAMYXO010001903.1:0-26612 GCA_033310375.1 Conus canariensis | reverse complement strand
ATCTGTCATTCGGTAAAGTGCATAACCTTAACCAGAAGGCTATGCATCTCGCTTTAGCTAGGACAAGTAAGGGATAGCGGTTCAATTCTCCATCGACACAGAAATTAGGTGTATGTAGACTTACATTTAAAAAACGCTTACACGCAAAAAGATGGACCTTTTCTATTTGATTAAATTCAAGAATACCCCAAATCTCAGCGGCGTATAACAACATAGGAACGACTCTAGTATCGAATAGTTTGAAGAACACCTTTGGAGATAAACACCCAAGTCTCCACATTGTTCTAGATATTTCAACAACACACCTTTTAGCTTTTGTAATTAAGTTTTCAGTGGCAATATTTAAACTCAAGCGAGTAGTAAATTCCAGACCAAGATATCTATAAGAGTTAACAACTTCCATTTTTTCGTTACCATAATACCACTGCTCATTTTTTGAAAGGTGGCCACCGTTTCGGAAAACTGATTTTTGACTTATCTAAGTTTACTGTCAAACCAAACCTACCGGCAATGTGATGCAGATTGTTAAGTTGGTGCTGTAAACCTAAAGGCGAAAATGATAGAAGAGCGATACCATCTGCAAACATTAACAGCAATAATTCGGTAGCGTCAGGGTTAAGCTGAATTCCATTAATACCTTTGTCAGTGACATAGACCGCTAACTCGTTTATTAGGAAGGAAAATAATGTAGGTGAAGCTAAGCAACCTTGCTTCAATCCTTGAAAACACTCAAAATACTCAGTAAAAGCTGCTGAGGAGCGTATACAACACTGTACAGATTGATACATTGCTTTTAAGGCCTGTAACATTTTTCCTTTGACGCCTGTCTTTACCAAAACATTCCATAATGCACCTCTTTTGACCGTGTCAAAGGCCTTTTGAAAATCGACAAAGGATACGTACAGCTTTTTCTTTTGTACAAGATATCGTTGGACAATAGCAAACAATGTAAATATGTGATCAGTAGTTCTATAGTCTTTTCGGAAACCTGCTTGACACTCAAGTATTACATGATTGTTTTCAGCCCAGTTAGTTAAACACGAGTTTAGAATATGCGTCTACAACTTACTGATGCAACTTAAAAGAGTTCTTCCACGATAGTTCCCTGGGTTTTCAGGATCGCCTTTTTTAAATAGTGGTATTATGATGCCCTTGCACCATTCCTTTGGATATTTACCCTCAGCAACTAGTGTGTTGAAATATTTTAATAAGAAAGGAATAACGTGTTCAGACAGTTTAAGGAATTCATTTAAAACTTGGTCTAGGCCTGGGGCCTTTCCTGACTTAGTATGTTTAATAGCTTCTCTGATTTCTGTTTGGCTGATATTGCAGTTAAGCTAATCTAGGTCTAAATTGTTTTCTTGGTTGACAAAGTTTATGTCATGATCATTTAAATCGTTTGAGTTAATATCATTTAGCAGGGCGCTGAAGTGATCAAACCATGTTTCTTCGGGAATGCTATTTTTAACATGTTTTATGGGTTTGCAACGTTTCATTTCTTTCCAGAAATCTTTTGAACTGTGGATATTTTCAAGAATTTTCTGTACTTTGTCCCTCTTGTAGTCTATTTCTTTTGTTTTCAGCAGACCTTTATATGCTTTTCTTTCCATGTTATACGCAGTTTTTTTCGTTATTGATGTTTTATTTCCATTGTATCTGCGAAGGGCATGCAAGGCTTTCTTTTTTGCTTGTTTACATTCCTTATCGTACCATTTATCTTCATCACTGTAATTTGATTTGGAATTAATCACATCTTTCCGCATACAGGATGCTGAATCTAATAAAGCATTTGTAAATGTATTAAGCGCTTCATCGCAAGAAACTTCTATCTGTGCAGTAGCGAGGGTTAGTTTATCTTTGAAGAATGGGCTGTTCAAACGTTCTAGTAACAGATCTTTCTTGTCACTGGCCCAAACATATTTTGTAACATGACAACAATTTTCGTAATCTTCTTTCGAACTTGATTTTGTTTTCAGCGTCAAACATAGAGGCATGTGGTTAGATTCTACTCTCTCTTGAATTTCAAGAGAGATACAGTAATCTAGAAAGTCTGGTGACACAAGGACATAGTCATTTGTGCTATTACCTGTTGCTGACAAGTATGTAAATTTATCAGACTTCTCAGGGGAACATAAGCCATTTAAAATAACCAGTTCCAAACAAACACACATAGATAATAATGTTTTCCCATGGTCATTTACACAAATATCTTCAGCATATCGGCATGGAATTATAGCATCGGATTCATGACTGTTAATATTTTCCGGATCAGTTTCAAACATTTCTGGATTAGGTTGAAGATTTCCTGTCCTGGCATTAAAGTCGCCACAAATAAGGAGGTTTGGTGTGTCCAGTTCAAGAACTAGATTAGCTAGGCACTCTTCAATGGTATTAATATGACATTCTGTTTGCATGGTTCTATAGTACGGCGATGAATGAGGAGGGTAGTAACAATTTACTAAAACGACATCAGAGTTCGTACCAAACACCCTCTTATCAAATCTAACACACACAATATGATCATAATCCATTTCAATTTCTGTAACATAATCGGCATAGCATTTTCTAACCAAAATGAGAACCTCAACACTACACCTACCGTGCGTTGACAGTTTGATGGCAGGAGATGAAAAAGAAGCATAATTAGATACACTGTTTACAACGGAAATCTTTTCGCGTTGAAATGTCTCGACAAAACATAAAACATCGTATTTATTTATATGTTCAGTAAAATCTCTTTCTGCAAATTTTCCCATGAGACCCCCAATGTTCCAATAAAGAAAAGATAGCTCGCTTTACTCACAGTAGTCTGTAGAGTCACTGAATTCAGTAACCGAGTCGTCATGATCTGAAGGGTTTCTTGAGGCCGGACCGTCACGTCACATCCACTCATTCTCAGTTTGTTCGGTATCCACAGACTGCATTTCAGGGGAGCTGGGTGGGCGGGGTCTCTTGGCAGGGGTGGATGGCCTCGATGAACCCCGTAACGGCCGCTCACCAGGGTTGAGGAGACCAGAGGAGGTCCTTTTGCCAGCTGAATCCGGAGAGGAGCCGCGCTGCCTTGCCTTTTGCCTGTCGTCCTGGTTTTGTCCTCCTGGCCAGGCCTGCTCCAGTTTCCCCTGGTTCGTAGAGGACCAGAGACGACCAGCTTACCGGCCTTGAAGTACGCGTACACGCCCTTGTCCCTGTGCTCCTTCACGACGGCTCTCTGGCGTGTGGTCAGGTCCCCGGCGACTTTCACCCCTTTCTTCTTCAGGGCTTCTCTTCCGGAGCTGAGGGCCGCCATTTTGTCTTTCCAGCGCGCCATTTTCACGATCACGGGACGTGGGTTTGATAGACAGGTGTTGGTACGCCCTCCCAAGCGGTGCGCCCGAACAACGTCGTCAAGAGTCCATGTCTTATTTGGGACCGTGTTTTGTAAAATGTTTACTACCTTGTCGGCACACGACTCGTAGCTTTCATCAGGGGATTCTGGAATGTTGAAGAAACGGAGATTATCCCTTCGAGACATTTCTTCCAGTTTGTCCACCTCAGCTTCAACCTTTTTCTTAAGTTCTACGACATCTTCTTCTACATCGTCGACTGTAGCAGCAAGATCTTCCTGTTTTTCCTTCACTTCTTCACACGAAGTTTCAATCGCCAAAGTTCGTTGCTTCAAATCTGCCGCGTCGCACGACAGGTTTTGTAATGAAGTTCTGACGTAAGATATCTCTGACATGATATTTGAAAGTTTATCATTAAACACAGACGTTTGGGAGTCAATGACCCGTTGGATATCTTCCAATGTGAAAGGCAATGGGGCGCACCGAGTCAAGGTAGGTATCTTTTCCGTCTACAACCGCATTGCTCGTATCGCTGTTGCTTGCCAGGCCTAAGTTGACACCTGTTCACTTTGCTAAGGTAAAAAACACGGGTAACCGTGACCTAGTTCAGAGCTCTCGAGCTTTGCGTCCGACTCCTTCGACGTTCACAGTTGAACTCGCACTGTCTACAGGTGTAAAAGAGAGCATTATACAGGGCACTGTCTACAGGTGGAAAAGAGAGCATTATACAGGGCACTGTCTGCAGGTGTAAAAGAGAGCATTATACAGGGCACTGTCTACAGGTGGAAAAAAAGAGCATTATACAGGGCACTGTCTACAGGTGTAAAAGAGAGCATTATACAGGGCACTGTCTACAGGTGGAAAAGAGAGCATTAAACAGGGTACCGTCTACCAATCGAAAAAGAGAGCATTATACAGGTACTGTCTACTATTGAAATTGAGAGCATTATGCAGGGTCACTGTCTACAGCTGGAAAAGAGAGCATTATACAGGGCACTGTCTACAGGTGGAAAAGAGACATCTATACAGGGCACTGTCTACAGGTGGAAAAAGAGAGCATTATACAGGTACTCTTTGCAGGTGAAAAAAAAAATTATACAGGGTAATGCAGCTAGCCGAAGAAAAACAATAACATCATATACAGTGCTGTCTACAGTTCGAAAAAGCGAATCGTGTACCAGGGACGTCTACAGGTTGAAAAAAAAAGAAGAGAATCATACACTGGTACTATCTAAAGATGGCAAAAGAGAGTACTGTATAACGGTAGTTATTCGAAGTGGAAAATGGTATTTGATAAGTGCTGCAGTCGAAGAACCGAAAAGGATAGTCTGTAGTGTTGTATTCAGCTGAAAGATTGAACTCATACAGGCGCTGTTTAAAGTTGGAGCAACTCTTCCCAACCTTTAGTCCTATCAGTCTTCCCCCACCACCTCTAATCGTAGCATCCTCCCGTCCAACTTAAAAACTTCTTAATGTGCACATCGCACTGAAGTTCGATCATGTATGTATTTAACCACGCTTTGAATGTTGGACTTCCATTAGTTTCTATAGTATTTCTCCTTGTGCGTTGTCTATGGTGAGAGAGAGGAGGGGGACAGAGAGAGAGGAGAGTAGGATATGTAGAGTAGAGAGAGGCTGGAGGAGGAGACAAGTGGGATGGAGTGAGTGAGGGAGAGGAGGGAGGGGGGAGAGAAGAGGAAGAGAAGAGAGAGAGAGAGAAGAGAGAGGCTGGGGGGGGGAGGGAGAGGAAGAGAGGAGAGGAGGAGAGGAGAAGAAGAGAGTAAGAAGAGAGAGGAGAGACAGAGAGAGAGGCTGGGAGGGGGGAGAGGAAGGGGGCGAGAGACAGGAGAGAGAGAGAGAGAGAGAGAGAGAGAGAGAGAGAGAGAGAGAGAGAGAGAGAGAGCGCACATACACACGCGCGCTTCTAGCGAGACCGGTAAAGACTGAGGACACACCCAATACGCTGAAGCCGCGTTTCTGCCAGACGTCTGCCCAGCATGTCCCCCTCACCACCCCCACCCCCACCCACCAACACATCGTCGACGGCCCCCACCCCCCCGTACGACTCTGGCTCACCTTAAAGAGGAACTGCCGCACGTGGATGTACTCGGGGCAGATGTTGTGCCTGACGAAGATGATGGGGAAGGTCTGCAGCAGGAGGTTGAGCAGCAGGAAGAGGTTGTCGAAGACGGCCATGAAGATGAGCAGCACGGAGGTGGAGTTCCTCATGGTGCGGTGCGTCAGGATCAGGATGGACACGGTGTTGCCCAGCAGCCCGAAGAGGGCGATGGCCGTGCCCGCCAGCCCGTTGATGTAGTACCAGTACAGCAGGTGGGGCGTGTCCCCAGGGTGCGGACCCTCGCTGAGGCTCATCTGGCTGTCGTTGAGGTCGTAGTGGAGGACGTCGTCCGTCTGGCGGGAGTCGTGCAGGGTGTCCAGGGACGGGTTGTGGGCGTAGGGCGCCATGACTCCCACAGGGTTAGTGAGGTTGTGGGACCACTTCATGGCGGTGGTGAGGGGGTGGGAATGGGGGAGGGGGGGGGTGGTTCTTCACAGTGTCACAGGTGTTGGGAAAATCAAGTGAGGGAATCTCTTCCCTTTATCCCTAAGGTTGTTGTCAATGACCGTGGGAGATGCTGAGGCTAATCGTGGCAGTCTGAAAGTGTGGATGGTTTGTCTCGGTGAAGGAATAGAGGTCAGGGAACGAAGGGAATAAAGTTCTTTTCTGTTCATGCACACGTGTTGAACGTTTTCGGCGACGATGAAAGACTAGCAAGAAACCGTATGCCTGAGTTGAGGTACTTAGCTATTCATTTGCTTTATTTCCGTTTTCGCCCTCCGTTATTCAGAAATACAGGACTTCTCATAGTTCATCGAGATCTTTAAAAAAAGCAAAAAAAAAAAGCCCCTGTATGCGTGCGTGCCACTGACTTTGTTGAAATAAGTCCTCGTTCGTAAGTGTCTTTTTCTATGATTTTGATAATTTTTTTTGTTGACATGCACTCATTTAATTTCAAGAATTTTACTTATTTTGAATCCTGATCCTTCATTCAGGAGTAAACCTTCGATCTTAGACGTCTAAGAGCGGACCGTGTGTTATATGAATGAGACGGGCGTTGGCATGGCACGACTCTGAAGATTAAGCATGTGGTATTACTCAGCCTTCACTTCGCCACATATGTTCTGCTGTTGACAAGGGTGATCAATAGCACAGACCCGTAAAATCGTCCAACTACTTTGTCATAGCTCCGAGTGCTGGCAGACCCTCGGGTTCGTACACTAAGTACTTGCCCCGTGCCGTGATCAGTCCGGAAAGATGCTCGCACGTTCAGCACGACACGCAAGGCGGTGTCGCCTCAATGCCTTGATGACTGACGGGGGGATGATGGCCACATGTCAAGGCCGATTCCTGAGGCAGCGCTCTGCAGCCGGTCCGTTGCCACAGCTAGGGGATGAAGTACGTTTCGGAGAGTCAGTACAGCATGTACGAGTGAGCCGAGACTCTCCGGAGTTCTGGTGAGCATCCACTGACAGACCTGCAAAACAGAAGTTAAGGTTAGCAGAGAGAAGCTGTAACTGCAAGATTTTTTTTTTCATTAAAGCGTTGTTGTTCATAGCCACCTCCGTCACAGTGTCTCTTCCTTTCCCCACACACTCACTACTCTCTCTCTCTCTCTCTCTCTCTCTCTCTCTCTCTCTCTCTCTCTTCATCGCCACCGTTCTCAATTTTTTTTTATATCAAAGTATTCTCTTTCTTAGTTTCAGTTCTACCATAGGCACGCTTGCTGCCGTGCACGACCGAAAGAGAGAGAGAGAGAGAGAGAGAGAGAGAGAGAGAGAGAGAGAGAGAGAGAGAGAGAATGTGCGTGCATTGACGCACACACGTTTAAAGACACACACGAGCACGTGCGCGCGTGCACGCACGCACGCACACACGCACGCACACACACACATAACACACACACACACACACCACACACACACACACACACACACACACACACACACACATTCTCTCTCTCTCTCTCTCTCTCTCTCTCTCTCTCTCTCTCTCTCTCCTCCCTCCCTCCGTGTGTGTGTCTCTCTCTGTGTCCTTATAAAACGAGAATACTTTCTTTTTCCGACCCCACCCCTCTTTTTTAATGATATTTTTTATTTTACTGCTTTCAAATTGACTCGAAAAGCTGGCGGTCATGTATAACACCCACACACACACACACACACAACACACACACACACACACGCACGCACGAGCACACACGCACGCACGCACGCACACACACACACACCACACACACACACACACACACCACACACGACACACGCACGCACGCGCGCAGGCACAAAGAAAACAGTAAACTTAATGATTCAGGGCGCAGGGACGACACAGAGATGGCCCAACCCAACAACGGACCGTCTCTACCCCTGTTTCACTGCACTCTGCGCCACGCCCTCTTCCCTTCCCTCCCCCCCCCCCCCCCCCTTTTTTTTTTTTTAACGGCCAGTTGTCTGGTGAACTGTGAGGACGGATGTCTGTCAGGTTATAACGATCCCCATTCTGACGACCACAAAACCTCTTTGAAGATCTATTCTGAGCTGCTTGATTTTACGTTCTGGTTTTTGTGTGTGTTTTCAGGCAAAGGTGAAGACTGGTTCCCATTATGCTCTTAAGAGTTTGGCGTTGATGTCTTTTGGCTATAAACAAAAATATATAGCGAAACGAACACCCACATACACACCCACAAACCTCATTTGTGATTATTTATGGGTGAAAGAGAAGGAGGGGCACACGTCTCTCTCTCTCTCTCTCTCTCTCTCTCTCTCTCTGTCCCCCCTCTCTCTCTCTCTCTCTCACCCCTCCCCGTTCCCTTTCCACCCATCCCTTCTCAGTGTACAATTATAGCCTAGCACCACCGTCGTCGTCATTCTTTTGACAGTTCTTTTTCCCTGCGTTGTCAAGCATCGTTTTTACTGTAGCAACTAAAGAAGCTAAAGATCGATTATTGATTTAAGTCGTCTTCGTCTTCCTCCTCCTTCCCCTCTCCTTCCTCGCTTGCCATTATCATCATCATCATCATCATCATCATCATCATCATCATCATCATCATCGTTGTCGTCGTCGTCGTCTTCGTCATCGTCATCATCTTCGTCGTCATCATCTTCAAATTGTCATCGTCCTGTCTCCTGCGGCCAGAAACGCTTTTATGTTGATTAATTATTTCTGTTGTCAGCATCATCGTCGGCATTATTATCATCATAATGGTGATGATGATGATGATGATGATGATGATGATGATGATGATGATGATGATGATGATGATATCATCATCATCATCATCATCATCATCATCATCATCATCATCATCGTTCCGGGCATGGCAGTTAAAGAAGCGAAACAATATTCATTATATGACAGATATTGTGTGGCAGGTAAACGGAGCTAGTAGGTGACACTTCGAGGACTTCAGGCGTTGAGTGAACATTGAATAACAACTCACATACAATGCTGAGACTAAACAGTGTATTCTCTGATCAACCTCAGAGTCTGCTTTCGTTCAGCAGTGACAACAGTCACACTCAGAAGTCTACGGTTATCCTACAGTTACTGTAATATACAGATGTTCAAGAATCGGAAGTCTGTAAGTGTCTTTGAGTTACCATCAGAAATGTATAGTCGTTCTGAAGTCACTGTGAGTCGTGTGTAGAGTTTCCAGTGAAACGTCAATAGATGTTCTACAGTTACAGTTATAGTGTACATTTGTTCTATGGTAACAGTCGTCAGTTTGTAAATGTTTTAAAGTTTATAGATGTTCTAGAAGTCAGATGGTCAGAAGTCTGTAGAGGCTCCATTGAACAACCAGCAGATGCTCCGCACTTACAGTGAGAGTCTTCAGTTATATTCTAGAGCTACAGTGAGAAGCCAGCGGGTGTCTTAGGCATAAAAACAGTCAGAAGTCTGTATGCGTCCTAGATTTACAATCCTAAGAAGTCTTTAAATGCCCTGGTCCCAGTTCAAATATGTAACTCAACTTAAGAGTTTATCCTTTTAAATTCAATATGGCCAGCCACAAATATTTTCATTTCACGCGACTAAAATAAGAACAAAAACAAAAACAAATCCTCACATCTCATAGGCTATGAGCGTAAAGTAGATAGGTACCCTGACCTAAGATAATCAAACTTTTTTTTTTCTTTTTTGTTGTTGATAGAAACACGATATGAAAATCGAATGTTTCCAAACTAACTGGGGGTTCTTGAGCCTCATTTTAACAGATGGGGCATGGGGGGGGGGGGGGGGGGGGGGGGGGGGGGAGGAGTAGGTGTGTAGTCGAGGGTGGGAGTTTCTCCATTCATTCACTTTCGTTCCGCCATGATTTGAAGTCCAATTTTCCCAGCGTCTGGGCCCGAGAACGACTTGTTGCTCTGGTTACATTATCCCCACTTAATCCTCCCAATTTAGGGCTGGGCCCATCGGGCGGCGACTTGCTGGGGGACCCCGCGGCCATCAGTCGACGTTGGAGGCAGAAATCTATGTGGGGGGGGGGGGGGGGGGGGGGGGGACGGGGCCGTTTGAAACGTTAAGGCTCACGTTTCGTCAACAACGTAAAGAGCACACATCAGCGGCTGGATCGGGTTCGCTTATAGTTTGGCGTCTGGCTAATTTAAATAATTCGTTAGGGCTTGTGTGTGTGCGTTTGTGTGTGTGTGTGTGTGTGTGTGTGTGTGTGTGTGTGTGTGTGTGTGTGTGTGTGTGTGTGTGTGTTGGTCTTGTTTGTTGGTTTGTTCGTTCGTTCGTTTGTTTGGTGGTGAGGTTGGATATGTGAGCCTCTCTGTCTTCTGTCTGTCTGTCTGTCTTTCTCTGTGGTGTGTGTGTGTGTGTGTGTGTGTGTGTGTGTGTGTGTGTGTGTGTGTGTGTGTGATATCATTTTGTTCATTTTTTCCCCTCTTCTGTGCTTGCTTTCCAGTCATTTCGTTCATTTATTCATCCATTCATTTCACACCCGTCCCTCACCCCTTCCTCGTTCTATATTATTCTCCATCTTTCTCCGGTGATCTTTTCTTCATCTCTCTCCCTCTCCCCCTCCCACTCCCCTTCCCACTCCTACTCCCTACTTCCCCCTTCTTTACATTTCTTCACGGAAAGCACGACAGTGCATGCACCAAGAGCACCATGCATATTTCAATAACAGCCGTCGTGCCGCTCAGCTGCGAGCAGCAGCAGACGGCGAGGGATAGGGGAAGGGGTGGTGGGTGGGGTGGGTGGGGGCTAGGGGGTAAGGGGTAAGGGGACGGGGCTAATGAGGCGGAGAGACATGCATTACCTGAACTGCTAGGAAAAACATTGTCCCGTCCGCGGAGGCCTGGCCAAAAAGTATAGATAGGCAGTCCTTTCCTTCATATCTTTTGGTTTTGTTTTGGTGGCCTGGCCTCGTTTCTCCCCTCGCACTTGCTGGCCCAGGGGCAGGCTGTGAGAGAGAGAGAGAGAAAGAGGTAGAAGGCTCCGACGGGTCGTCTCCGCGACCTAGGAAGCCCCTGAAGGCTATGCATGTTTCTAAGGGGGATGGGCGGATATCTTTCATGTGATCGCCACACACCATCGTTCATGAAACGAGTTGCACTGGCATGGACTGATGAGGGGTGGGGGGTGGGGGTTGGGTGGGGAAGCTAGTGGTTGCGGAGTGGGGTGGGTGGGTAAGGGGGTAGGGGTGGGGAGGTCTGTGGGGGTAGGGGAGGAGTTTGCAACAGAGCTGTTTGGAGTATGATCTGTCCATGCCCTGTGCGCTTCATCGCGTTTTATGGGAAGCCAGACACAGTGTGTGTGGAGAGAGGGGGGGGGGGGGAGTAGTCAGGGAAGAGAGAGAGAGAGTGTGTGTGTGTGTGTGTGTGTGTGTGTGTGAATGTGAGGGGGGCGAAGGAGGGGGAGTCAGGGAAGAGTTTGTGTGTGTGTGGGGGGGGGGGGGGGGGAGGGGGCGTTCTGTTCCTGCCTGCAGCCTCATAGCTCTGCACCAGGCAACAATAGGGATGCATTCCGGAAGACTGCCTAAAGGATTTCTGATGAACCCACGCGATGACACCTCGCAGACTTTTCATCCACTTGGAAACGGATAGACTCCGAAGAACTATGAACCATGAAATAGAAAAGTTTTTGATTTTCTTTTTTCGGCAGAGGCGAGGGAGATTAGCGAGGGGGTGAGTGGGGGGGGGGGGGGGGGGGGGGTTGAGGAGGGGGATGCCCAGTTTTCACCCATAGGAAAATGACCAAGATGGCGAAACTGAACGATATCCAAATGTGGCTAGTCCTGGTTCATGAAGGTCTCTAAGATGACGAAACTGAACGATATCCAAATGTGGCTAGTCCTGGTTCTTGAAGGTCTCTAAGATAACGAAACTGAACGATATCCAAATGTGGCTAGTCCTGGTTCATTAAGGTCTATAAGATGACGAAACTGAACGATATCCAAATGTGGCTAGTCCTGGTTCATGAAGGTCTCTAAGATGACGAAACTGAACGATATCCAAATGTGGCTAGTCCTGGTTCATGAAGGTCTCTAAGATGACGAAACTGAACGATATCCTGACGTCACTAGTCCTGATTTCATGAAGGTCTCTAAGATGGCGAAACTGAACGATATCCAAATGTGGCTAGTCCTGGTTCATGAAGGTCTCTAAGATGACGAAACTGAACGATATCCTGACGTCACTAGTCTTGATTTCATGAAGGTCTATAAGATGACGAAACTGAACGGTATCCTGACGTCACTAGTCTTGATTTCATGAAGGTCTCTAAGATGACGAAACTGAACGATATCCTGACGTCACTAGTCCTGATTTCATGAGGGTCTCTAAGATGGCGAAACTGAACGATATCCAAATGTGGCTAGTCCTGATTTCATGAGGGTCTCTAAGATGGCGAAACTGAACGATATCCTGACGTCACTAGTCCTGATTTCATGAAGGTCTCTAAGATGGCGAAACTGAACGATTCATGAGGTCTCTCTTCGAACACTCAAACAAGGTCACTACCGTTGTGATCTGAAACCCATGGGCCGTTCAGACCCCAGGACCCCTTTCATTTGTATTTCCTGCCCGTGTCTTTGTCTCAAGTTGCACCCTAGGTAAGGCTGTCATAGTATGAAAGTGTGTCGTTTTTTTTTTTGTTCGTTTCTATTTTTTTTAAGAGTAAAGAAGAAAGCCTATATTTGGAAGATGGTTTGTGAAGGATGATGCCTGGAGAGAGAGAGAGAGAGAGAGAGAGAGAGAGAGAGAGAGAGAGAGAGAGAGGAGACAGAGATAGACAGATAGATAGATAGATAGATAGATAGAGAGAGAGAGAGAGAGAGAGAGAGAGAGAGAGAGAATCAATTAATCAGTTAATGGAGTGCCGACAAGGACAGTGGGGATGCCAAACTTCTGGGAACGGCCAGCATCACCACTGCTCTGAAGCTCATGTAAGAACATTTGTGCTACCAAAGAAGCAGCGATCTCAGACGTAACGGCCAAGCTGTTGTTGTTGTTGGTGGTGGTGGTGGTGTGTGTGTGTGTGTGTGTGTGTGTGTGTGTGTGTGTGTGTGTGTGTGTGTGTGTGTGTGTGTGTGGAGAGAGAGAGAGAAGAGAGAGAGAGAGAGAGAGAGAGAGAGAGAGAAACATGCGTCACCAAAGAACCAATGACCAAGCAACCTCGCCTTCGCTTTGGCGTTCTTGTGAGACACGTTCGTGTCACCAACCAACCAACAGCCCACATGATCACCAAAGTGGTTGTCTTGTGAGAAACGGGTCACCAAAGAACCAACGACCAGCATTACCACATCTTGAATGATCTTAAAGAGTTACAACCAGCGACCAACATTACCACATCTTGAATGATCTTAAAGAGTCACAACCAGCGACCAACATTACCACATCTTGCATGATCTTAAAGAGTCACAACCAACGACCAACATTACCACATCTTGAATAATCTTAAAGAGTCACAACCAACGACCAACATTACCACATCTTGAATGATCTTAAAGAGTCACAACCAGCGACCAACATTACCACATCTTGAATGATCTTAAAGAGTCACAACCAGCGACCAACAGTACCACATCTTCAATGATCTTAAAAGAGTCACAACCAGCGACCAACATTACCACATCTTGAATGATCTTAAAGAGTCTACTGATGCATGGGTAAACCATTGACTTCCGGGAATAGGCCGGAGGACGTCCGGGAAAGACCGGAGGACACTGGGAAAGACCAGAACCAGGGGCTCTGTGGGCTGGCTCCCCACTTTGCCTTAAACATGTGGCTACTAAGAATAAAAGGAAAAGATGCTCCCAGGATTCACCGAAAGGGGGAGAGAATGATGAATCCATCGGTGCTCAACCAATCATGACTGCAAATCCCAAACGGACTATGAACATGGACCAAATGGAATATCCATGTGTCTGTGGAAAGCGTTTCGCTACCACCCGTGGCATGAAGATCCACAGAACAAAGATGGGATGTGTGAAGACTCATCTGAATGAGCAGCAGCGCACTGCATCAGCAGATAAGACGTCGGAAGACCAAGGCCAGGATTTAAACCACAGTGCCAAGGACATCCACGCTGTTGGTTCGGATGAGGAATTTGCACAGGCCCTCGATGCCAGGCGCCTGAAACTCAACCTGCCACGAGCAAACGAAACTGAAGATTGGGAGAAACTGGATGCAAAAATCGTCCAAAGACTCGATGCACTGATAAGGAAAAGCACCCTGGAACACAAACTAGCCACATATGGGGACATTGTGTATGCCACATGTAGAGACGCCTATGGAGCAAAACTACCCAAAGAGAAAACACCTCCAAAGAAATCCAGACGCCAAGAAAAGATGGACAAGATCAGGGTCCAAAAGAAAAACCTCAAGATGCAAATGAAGACCGCACTGCCAGCTGAAAAACAAGGCTTGGAAAAACTGTGGAAAGACCTGAAAGAAAAACACAGCGCCCTCAGCAAAGCGGAATCTGTGAGGAAGAGGAAGAGCAAAAAGAAGAAGACACAAGAGCGCTTCTTCAGAGACCCCTTCCAGTTTGCCAGAACACTGTTTGAGCAGCCAAAATCTGGGACCCTAAGTGTGGACAAAGGAGTTCTTGAGCAGCATCTGAGGAAAACATACTCTGACCCACAGAGCAAAGCACCACTCGACATTCAAGGTCTGGTGTGGCCAACCAACCCTGAGGAACAGTTCAATGGCAAGCCTCCAACGTTGGCGGAAATCAAGAAGGTGGTCGACAAAGCCAGAGCCAAATCATCACCAGGGCCAAACGGAATACCTTACCAGCTTTACAAGAAATGTCCCAAGGTGCTGGAGTGGCTCCACAGGCTGCTGCGATCGGCTTGGAGAAACCAGAAGATCAGCGGCCAGTGGATGACGGCAGATGGTGTGTACATCCCCAAAGAGCAAAACTCAAGTGACATCAGCCAGTTCAGGCCAATATCACTACTGAACGTCGAAGGAAAAATCTTCTTCTCTGTCATGGCAGCAAGGCTGACCAAGTACCTGATGGAAAACAAGTACTTGGATGTGTCAGTCCAGAAAGGTGGCATCCCAGGCGTGGCTGGCTGTGTAGAACACGCCACAATGATCTGGGACGCAATCCAAAAAGCAAAAACAGAAAAGAGAGACCTGAACGTAGTGTGGCTTGATCTGGCAAACGCATATGGATCTGTGCCCATGAGATGATACAGTTGGCTCTTGAGATGTACCATGTGCCAAAGAACATCCGCGACATGCTCAAGAAGTACTTCAATGGCTTCTCAATGCGGTTCTCTACCAAGGAGTACACAACTGACTGGATCAACTTGGAAGTGGGTATTGCAATGGGCTGTGCAATTTCCCCAATACTGTTCGTGCTGGCAATGGAACTCATCTTGAAAGCAGCAACAAACAACGCGAGACAAACAGACCTTGGCGATGGATACAAGATGCCTCCTCTCAAGGCCTTCATGGATGACACTACAGTGATTTCATCCAGAGAAGACGAGACACGTCATGTGCTGGAGAGGCTGGACGACATAGTTGCCTCATCCAGAATGAAGTTCAAGCCAAAGAAATCACGGAGTCTCTCACTGAGGAAAGGAAAAGTGGCCGGATCTGTGGTCTTCAGTGTTGCCAACCAGGCCATTCCAACAGTCACAGAAGAACCAGTCAAGAGCCTTGGAAGATGGTATGATGATACGCTGAAAGACACACAAAGAGCAAAAGAAACCAAGCAGATGGCGGAGGAAGGCTTGGAGACCATTGACCAGTGTGGGCTCCCTGGCAAGTACAAGGTCTGGTGTCTGCAGTTCATGCTGATACCAAAGCTCCTGTGGCCTCTGATGATATACGACATCTGCGCCAGCATAGTGGAGGCAATGGAAGCCAAAATCAACAAGTTCACAAGGAAATGGCTTGGTGTCCCACCCTGTCTGACTGACATAGCGCTGTACTGTCGCCAAGCAAAGCTGAAACTACCACTGAAATCCATCCTGGAGGAATACAAAGCAGGGAAGATCAGACTTCAAAGCATGCTGGAGGACTCAGGAGACAAGGTGGTAGAAGCAATCAAGCCCCAGCTGAAGACAGGCAGAAAATGGAAAGTTCAAGAGGCGATGGATTCTGCAAAAGAAAGTCTCAAGATCAGAGAAATAACAGGACACACACAGACCAACAGACAAGGACTGGGGGTGACCAAAACTGAATGGTGGTCAAAGGCCAAAGGAAAAGCCAAAAGAGACATGATGATTCAGGAGATGAGAAAAGAAGAAGACCAAAAAAGACTCCAAAAAGCAGTCCAGCAGAGCCAGCAAGGGCAATGGACAACGTGGGAGAATGCACTCCAAAGAAGTCTCACTTGGAATGACATTTGGCGCATGGCCCCTCTCAGGATCAGCTTCATTCTCAGATCTGCATATGACCTTCTGCCCTCAAATGCAAACCTGGTGAAGTGGGGGAAAACAGACAATCCTGCATGCCCCCTCTGCCATGAAAAACAAACAGTGGAGCATGTCCTAAGCTCATGTAAAGTAGCCCTGGCTCAAGGAAGGTACACATGGAGGCACAACCAAGTGCTCAAAGAGATTGTACAAGTAGTCTGGGCTAGTACCAACACCACAAAAGGGAAAATCAGGACTCCAAAAGCACCCGCAACATTCTTCACGGCAGGAGGCAGCAAATCATGGCCAAGAACAACAGTGCCACTCGAAACATGCAGGCAGAGTCTGCTGGACGGGGCAGATGACTGGGAGTGCACTGCAGACCTCCCAGAATGGAAGAGTCACCAGAGATCATCAGCAAGAGTGGCATGAGACCAGACATAGTAGTCCACTCTAAGTCAACCAAGCAGCTGATCATGATCGAGCTCACGGTGCCATATGAGAACAGAATGGAGGCAGCTCAAATCTACAAGACTGAAAAGTATGCTGATCTGGCAAACAGCCTGAGGAGAGAAGGCTATCAGGTCAAAGTCCTCACTGCAGAAATTGGAGCTAGAGGGTTTGTAGGAACGTCTGCATACAGCCTCATGAAACAGCTCTCAGTTGCAGGGAGGGAAAAAACCAGAGCCCTGAAAGCAATGGCAGAAGCGGCAGAGAGGTGTTCAAGCTGGATCTGGTCAAGGAGGAACAAAAGTGAACTTCATAAGGCTTAATTTCCCTACAAATATCAGGTGTCCCCGTGGCTCAGTGGTTAAAGCGCGAGTCATTAAGTGGAAAATGAGCATGTCCAGAGGGTCATGGGTTCGAATCCCAGCCATGGCTCGTCCCAAGATGGGAAAAAAAAGGGGCAGCAGAGGGACATCCGGAGTCATGAACCGGGTGTGGCCCAACCCCCCTAGAGTGTCAGGAGATAAGGGCCGAAACACTTGCTTGAAGGGGCTTCTCTTCTGAGGACTCTCTGCTGCCACGCTCTCCACGAGTTTCTTTCTACTCACAACCAGCGACCAACATGACCACATCTTGAATGATCTTAAAGAGTTACATGTCTGTGACCAAACTGCCAACAATCTTCATCATCATCGAACTGGTTTTGATAGACACACACACACACACACACACACACACACACACACACTCGCCGCACACGCACACACACACATACACAACACACACACACGTACGCGCGCACGCACGCACACACACATACACACGCACGCACTCTCGTACACAGACGCACACGCACACGCACACACACACACACACACACACACACACACAGTTGCTCTTGTTAGAACCAACAACCAATATTGCCACCAAACTAGCGCTCATATGGGAAACATATATGTCAACAATCAACAACGAGCATTATCGCCAAACAGGTGCTCTTGTGAGAAACGCTAGTATCACCAAGAAACAACAAACAGCATCGTCGTCCACCGTTTTAAACGAAGACCAAGCCTTTTTTCTTTTGGATTGGTTCGCCTGTTTTATGTGGCTATACTCAATACATATGGCTCCATGTTCGATATGATGCAGAAAAAAAAGGACAGAGCAACTCTTTATCATCGTCAGCGCTGTCTTCGTCATCGTCGTCGTCATCGTCATCCCTCTCCTGTTCCATCTCTTCTTCATAGTTTTCATGATCGTCATCATCATCAATATGACCATACATTTCCCTGGAGCCCAGAAATTAATTAAGGAATGAAAAATAGTACCATTATCATTATAATGATTAAAACATATTTTGATTTCCTGGAGTCTAGAACTACAAAAAAACCCACTATATGTTTTGTTATTATTATTATTATTATTGTCATTATTATTGTTATTATTATTATTATCATTATTGTAAGAAATGTTTCAAGGTGCTGTGTTTTGATGAGTTTAATAATTTTGACCCAAGAGAAGTTAGAATCAGAGAAAGTTGAGCTGCATTGGTGCGACCGACAAGAAAGAGAGAGAGAGCGCGAGAGCGAGAGCGAGAGAGAGAGAGAGAGAGAGAGAGAGAGAGAGAGAGAGAGAGCGTCTGGGGATGGGTGGGTGAACTGAGAGGGTTGACGTCAACGAACCCTCCGTTTTCTGGTTTGTGCGGGCGGATTATCGGACAGAACCCACCCTGTGATGAATGGGCCGTCGTGAAAGGAAACCCACGTTTCGGTGTCCGTGTAAGACATTAGAGCCGACGCCGCCGAAGGGTTTCGTTCATCAGGTCTCCATGAGATGCACGCCACTGCCCACTGCATGCTGTCAACTTACTGTACAACGACATACACGCCCATCTTGCGCCGACTTCGACAAGAAAAGTGATTGCTCGTTCTTCCGTTTTCGTTGTCCTGAATGTTGTTTTATCATGTCCGAAGAAGAGCTAAGAGGTCGAAACGCGTCGTGTTGTGTCTTGCGATTTGTTTGGCGCTGTCGTCTTGCGGATTTACAGGCAATGTCCTTTTGTTTCAGTTTCCGTCTGCTGTCGCCTCACTTTGAAACCAGCTAGATGCACGCAAAACCAGCTTGGGGAAGGAATGTTGGAATGCGCGTGAAATGGCGTGCGAATACACATGCGCGTCGGCCGTGCGAACATATTGTATGCATATTCAAGCGTACGTGTGCACCCGAGAGAGAGAGAGAGAGAGAGAGAGAGAGAGAGAGAGAGAGAGAGAAGAGAGAGAGAGAGGTGTGCGTGCGTGCGTGCGTGCGTGCGTGCGTGTGTGCGTGTGTGTGTGTGTGTGTGCGTGCGTGTTTGTGTATGTGTGCGTTCGTGCTTGTGTGTGTGCGTGCGTACGTGCGTGCGTGTTCCCTGCTGTTCTCCGACCCCAACCCCCATCCCTCTGTCCCTACGTCTCTCCGTCACCACCCCACGGCCACTCCTCTTTATTCTTCCTCTCCGTTTTTATCCCCCCCACCCCACCCCCCCCCACCCCACACCTCTTCTCACCGTCTCACCCTTCTTTCTCATTTACTTCCCCTTCCACTCAGCCTTCTGTCCCACCGTAGTTTTTTTTTTTTTTTAAATACAGATTTCAGCAAAAGTTCAGCACCGGTTTCCCCAATCACCACATTTTTGTTTTGGTCTTGGGGGGCACATTGAAACTGTGGGTCTGCTGTAACAGATTCTACAGGCCTATGACTGAGCACAGTTCACAGTCAAACACAGTGGCACTTTCTTTACGAAGGCAGGCGCAGACGTCACCTGGGAACGCGCCGGACGAAATAAAATCCTATGGACACATCTGGAAGAGCGAATAGCCGCATAGGTCTTTCCAGTTCCTGAAACGTGCCGGTGACCGTCAGTCGGTGCGCGTATGCACCAGACAGAACTACCTTCACCGCTGACCGCAATCCGCTCACTGATGTTAAAGGCATAACGCGTGCGAGTTGTTAAGAGAGAAAAAAAAATTCACCGAAGATGGAGTATGGGATTAAAAACGGTCATACACACAAAACTCCACTCCCTTTGTTGGGTAGATGGGATCAATCCTTGCCTGTCTATACAGGGAGTGTCCACAAGAGTATCAGCCTGCGTACGGGGGGGGGGGGGGGGGGGGGGGGGGGGAACCAGTAAAACATTTTTGCGAAATTAAAAAAAAAATCTGATAGGTTCCATACCCATCACTGAAACCTGTTAGGGGAATTAAAAAAAAGAAAAAAAGAAAGCGACGAAGCGTTAGATTTGACAGTGAAAAATCGTTGGCCCAGTACCCTTGAATTAGTAGCAACAAGATACTGTGTGTGTATCATCTTTCGCCCACTCACATTTTGTCCAGTCCTTCGTTCTCGTGCGTTCACTGCGAGTGTCTTCCTTTCCCAGGGCTCTAGAAGTCCAAAGTATAACGTCTTACCCAGGTTTTCACCCACCGTCCTCCCAAATGGTGTTTTTGTCTGACTTTGGCGATCACCGTGTGTGTGTGTGTGTATGTGTGTGTGTGTGTGTGTGTGTGTGTGTGTGTGAGTGTGTGTGTGTGTGTGTGTGTGTGTGTGTGTGTGTGTGCGCGTGTGTGAACAGGAGCTGATAAAAAGAAGAATTTGTTTCATGGACTGGGCGAGTGGTGTGAACGCAGTCAATGGATGGGTATAAACCCCACCAGAGAACTATAAAATAGGCATTCTGGCTCACCCAGCTCCGCCCAGCTCCAACCGGCTGAAGCCGGTTTTGCTGTTGCTCCGCCGGCTTACCCAGAATGCCTATTTTATAGTTCTCTAATAGTAAACACTTTACAAACATACATAATGTGTAGGATTATCTGTTTTTAACACTAATTTAGAAAACTTTTGAGACTTCAGTTTTTGCTTAATCCTTTGTTTTTCTTGATCGTTTTCAATAACATCATTTTCACGCATACATTCATCAAATGCGTCTCTGTCTTTCATGTGGAATAAAACCACTGTCTTTAATTGCTCTCTAAAGTCTTTTAAAACTGAGTTATATTTTTGACATAAAATCCACACACTTATCCCAGCATGTCTTCCACTGAAAGCTAGTTTTGATAAAGTATTTCTTTTTCTAACTATGTCTCTTTCTGCCGAACAGTCATCTATAATAAATAGTGTCTGCGTTCCTTCAAACTGTCTATAAAAGTGTTCTAAACACTCACTCAGTTTATTGCTGGGATCAATCAAATAGATTTCATCATCCGTCCATATAAACCTTCTGTCGTGATATGCTTTGTTCCATTTGAGTGTTGGACAGAAAATTACAATATGATCAAAATTATAACTAAAAACTGTTTGTAATAGGTCGAGGACAAATATTGTTTTTCCACAACCAGTCTGTCCACAAATCAATGAACAATGAGGGGTTTTTGTCATAAAGTTTAACATCGGCATTGACGCCAAAGTTGTCTGCTCCATAGTTTTAAAACAGAATTTAATCTAATCCAGTTATTGTTTTTATCATACTCTCTGTCAAAACTTGTTTAGTATAATAAAAACCTATAAGGTCTAAATGTGTAAGATTAATCCAGTTTAGTTCTGTAAGATCGTTTCTATTTAGACTAATATCAATTTTGTTGCTTGTTGTTATGACCTTAATATCCTCGCCATTGTAAAGAACGACGACAGTAACTTTAAGTTTGTCAACGTCTAAGTTTTGCCAGCTAATAAGAATTCCTTTCATAAGATTGTCACCGACGCCCAGAGCTCCATTTCTCGCCTCATCTTTTAAGACAGAAATTTTAAATATCATTGTGAACGTGTCTCCTAATTTTGTGCGTGGAATAAACTGTAATTTTGTAGAAGCTTTCTTTAAAACCGATTCTCTTCTGTGGAGGATGTACTGTTTGTCCCCAAACGGCTTTATTTCGATCTCTTTCCGACTGTTGTCCTCTGGCATAAGACTTACATGTAAAGGGCCAGAGTTCAATGCTTTTCTGAAACTTTTTTGACGGTCAAAAAATGTAAATGGGCTTAAGAATTCAAATTTTATGTCCCATTCTAAATATGGTTCTAAGTGCCATTTGTTGTCAGTTTTTCGAACTATTTTATATTCATACTGACCCGCATTATTTGCTTCTACATTGCGTAGTTGTTCTAGTTTAGGAAACCTTTTGCTGTCGCTAACCTCTTTGCGTTTATAATAACCATCTTTAGTGTACTCAAAACCATACAAAGTGTCTATCTCACCGTTCTGTTCAAAGTCCTCAACGTCTGCAAGGTCTTTTAATTCTAAAGTTACACACCTCTCAGGCGCTAATGTAACTCCTGATTCTTCTGGCCCACGAGACATTATTTTTAGTACACCTTATTATTTTATTTCTAAAACAATGTGCAGGTTATCACATTTCACGACTTTCCCTGTTTTATCTGTGATCTTTATATTAAATGATCTGACCCTCCCACAAGCTAATCTTTTAAACTGTAAATTAGGGAATTGTATAATTTCATAATCGCAATATGCAGCTTTCCCTGATGGAAGAGCTCTTAAAACAGTTGAGGGCCTTCCATCATATAAGTTTTCATCAGTGCTCAGCTCGTCCAAATGAACATAGAGTAATGAATGTAATGCAAGATCGAGCGGATATTCTCCCTCATAAGTAGTTTCGTCTGATGTAACTATAAATCTATGATTGTCAGTTGCAAAGCCTAACATTTTAGCTAGCTCTACATCAAAAATGTAATGGTCTACTTCTTCTTCAGGTTTGAATGATAACATTATTTTCAAATTTGCATTGTTAAGTTTGAGAGTAATGTCGAAGTTACTCATTGCTTCTTTTAGCGAGCAAAACCGTAATAACCATCAGGTATGGTTAACTGGCTAACTAAGTTTCCTCTATTATCAAATTTTTTAATCTTATTATTCTCCTTGGATTCAGTTATATTAAACCATACGACTTTGTAAAAAATTTCATGGAGTGCGACCCTTTGGGTTCCGCAGTTATTATCAATAGCATATTCTAAAAACGAAGGACTGTCTTGAGTTGTTATTGTTACAAACATTTTTAAAACAAATTTTAAAATGAGTGCATTCAAATATACTAATGCAAAATATTCTGTTGGGCCGCACTACAATCTTAAAAATATAAACAACTGACACCCTTGACATTTCTGTGACTCAGACTGACGCCTTTCAAGTAAAGGTTAGTACTCCATTGGATCGTTATCTTAACCCTCCTATTAAAAACGACTACATCCCGAAAGTGTGGTTCAGTCATCCGATGCAGTTTTATCAGAACCAGTTAAACTTTGCTGTGTTTTGTGCATCAACTGGATGTGGAGTGTCGTATGCTGATCATTTAAATCATCCTGATCCTTTGGTGAGGTCAGTGTATAGATTTCATTTTTATTACACCTTCAGACGTATTTTATCTGAACTGCAAGCGCCATTACCAAATGACAAAACGTTTAATCCATTCAGCAACAGAATAGATTACAAGGCTTTTGAAAGGATCTGTAACGAATTTGATATTGACCCAAAGACAGACTTTAGACAAAAGTTGGATCTTAATCATGGTTTAGGCACTCTTTATTTTTGGGGCGTGCACAGAAAGTATAACTATGATTGGAATCCTCCTTACACATCTTTCTCTTCAGGCACAACTGTTCACCTCGGGTCCATAGAGCAAGAGCATAAAACAGCATGGACAACATTTATTTTGGATACTTCTAATGGTCTAACTAGAGCGGGAATAGAACGAATAAACGACTCTATTCGTACTTATGTTTGGTGTTTGCTAGGTTCACAAGCACAAGCAAGATCGAACATAACTGATCCTTCTACTGGCTTTGATGCAAAAAAACAGTATTTAGCAAATTTAGAGGATTCTATTAATTCTGCAATTGATTTGCCTTCAAGTATTAAAAGGTACCAAAATGTTTTGCAATACGCAAGATCGAAAGTAGACTTTGCTGTCGGCACTGGTTTATACATGCTGCCTTCTGACCTCAGACTTCAGATAGGAACAATAATAAACTATAATAATGAAATCCTTGTGGCTGGTAAAGAAGAGAAGGTCGGAAAAAACGACATAAATTCTAAGCCAGCAATAGCAATAAAAAAAGAAGCCCCACCAATCCCCGAGCCCCCTCTAAACCCCATCAAATCCCCGAGACCCCCTCAAAACCCATCCAATCCCGTGGCCTAAAAAAATAATGACCATGAATATGAAAAGACGGCACTTGTTATTGGATTAACTGCCCTAGGATTACTTGGTCTTTATCTTACTATAAAGTAACCCAACTATTAAGACAACTAATGTCCATAAGTGCTCAGCCATAAAGCCAACTACTTTACTTGCGGCAGACAAAAGCCAGCTAACGATCCCTCCTATTATACCAGGCAAAGAGTCTATTGCCTTACTGGCTAATTTTTTTAATAAACTTGCAAGATGATCAAGTTGTTTTTTTACCCATGATTTATCTGATGGTGGTGATGGTGGTCCTGGTGGCACTGCTCCCCCACCACCGCCGCCTGTAATAGCCATCATCAGTGTACTTATTGCAAATCCTAAGGCTGTTATAACGCTCGCTAATGTGATTCCTTGCTCTCTAAACAGTGTTCTTATTCGTTCTGCTAACGTTGTGTCTTCATATAAAATTCTTTGGATAGTTTCTCTTATTCTGCTCACTTGAGTTCGTAATTGTTCTCGGTTATTAGACAACACTTCTAGTCTTGCTGATCTCTCTTGTTCAAGATCTTTTAGTCTTTGTGTTATTCTTTCTTTAACACCAGGTCCTAAGTTGTGGTCATCAGCCTCAAGTAGTTTTTCTTTTTCTCTTTTTATATGCTCATCTAGTTCACCCAGTTTTGCTAAATTGTTTGTTAATTCGCCTCTGATGCTTCTCAAAGCATGATCAAGGGCCGTTATTTCTCTCATAGGTAGCGGCGGATCGTGCATAGTTTTTAATGCTGTTTCTTCTGAAAAACTGGTTTCTGCTTGTATTATTTCGTCTGCTGTTGGGCTTAAATCTTTAAGGGGTATGTTTTGAATTTGGTTTTCTGTTGGGAGTTTCTGTAGTGTGTTTTGAAGTTTAGCAACTGCTTCCCTATCTAATTTTGGTTTAGTAATGCCAAGGCGATTTTGATCGCGCACACTGAGTCTTTGTCTAATTGTACTCTTAGCTAAAAACTTTAATGGGTCTGGTTTAGTTGTAAGCTGAACAAGTTGCCCTTGGTCGTTTCTCACAGACAAATGGCCATCTTTTAATTCAAAATCAGGGTCTATAAATTCGGGAGGTTCTAGGCCTAAACTTTTGTAAAATGCTTCAGCCCTTTCTTCTGTTAATTCACGCTGCACTGAGCGCGATGGTTGTGTCAAAGGAGTCATTTCACTCATGTCGTCTCCAGGATCAAAAACATCATAATCTTCTTCACCTTCAATGCCTGCCATGTTTTTAAATAATTAACTTTTTTTTTGTTTTATAAAAAAATGTCACAAGCATATGGCTCGATTCTTGACCCGCATAGAAGACTGAAAGAGCCCTTTGGCGTGAAGGGAAATAAACAGAATATTATTGTTCCAAATAATCCATCTACTATTGATTCAGATCAAATTCTTACTGTTAAATTTCCAGACCTAGGAGCAGATGAAGTGATTGTGCCGGGATCTGCACGGCTTACTTTCAAAATAGAACTTGATTCAGCAACAGACGCAAACAGGACAGTTGTACAGAATCTGGGACGGGCAATCGTTAAGAAAATTTCTATAAAACTTGAGGGGCAAGAAATATTTTCTTTACACAATGCAGACATATTTCTAATCTATTCTGATCTATGGCTAACCGATAATGAAAGGGCCGATCTTGCGTTTCAAGGAATCGAAAATAACGAAGCACTAAAACACAGAATAGACGCCGAAGATGCTAAAGCCGGCAACAAGTATGAAGCTGTAAGTTTTGCTTATGGAAATCGCTTTTCTATACCCTTAGATTTTGAGTTGTTAAAAGCGCATGCGCCATACTTTCAAGGAGCATTAAAAGACAGATTGTCATATGAACTAACTTTTAATGAATACAAACGTGTCATTAAATCTACAGACACTGATTCCAAGTACAGCATTTTCGACATCTCGTTAGAGTTTGACATTGTTAGCAACCCTAACTTAGCAAGGCTGATTGAGCAACAATATCAGTCAAAATTAGCAATATATTACGAAAGAGTGATTCATCATTCAAAATATCCTAAAAGCAGGGCAGACACTAAATGGAATTTTAGTTTTAGCGCCGCAGCACGATCCCTTAAAGGTATTTTATTGCTGTGTGAAGATGATAAAGAACCATACCAAAGACAAAGTGAAAAGTTTATCAATCCTAAAATAACGAAAGTACAATGTTCAATTGAGGGTAGTCCTAACCAAGTCTACGGTAGCGGGCTTAAACCTTATCATCATTTTGATGAAATAAGAAAATTGTTTGGAGGCGGGAGGTCTAGAAGTCCAACAGTAGACCTTGTGTCTAAAGATCTACATCTTCACAGTGTTAGACTTGATGAATATTTAACAACGAAATACGGTTTATGGATTGACCTAAGGTCAACAGAGGATAATCAGTTGCATGGGAGTGGGAGAACAGTTAAAGACGTAATAAACATTCAAATTGATAAAGAAAAAGAGAGTGATAAACCACTTAATGTACATTTGTTTTTAATATATGATGCGCAGCTGAATATTCAAGATAACAGATTAAAAGATATCCAATACTAAATTATTTTTATTTTAAAAAAGCATGTCTGTTCAGGTTTATCCAAAAGTGCCCAAAGAAGAGAACTCTGTTGCTGTAGACATAAAAACTTTCAGATTAACCAACATTACACAAATGCAACAAAAACTAGAGCAGGACCTTTCAAAATACAGTAAAACCAAACGAAGGTATTCTGCTGTCTTTAATGCTGTTACATATGTTAATACTGGAGCATCGATCA
>JAMYXO010000189.1:50000-52500 GCA_033310375.1 Conus canariensis | reverse complement strand
CTGAATCCTAAAATTCAAGGTTTAACACAATTATGTCTGTAAGTGTAAAAAACAAAACAAAAAACCTCTGTTTATAACAATTGCGATGGTAATGCTGCTTATAGCCCCGCCGATCGCAAAGGTCCATATGAGGGCTGTTACCACGTTGAAAATAACTCTCAAGTCATTGAAAAAGCATCATTCACACAACTCTTTAAAACATATCTTCCCAAAACACAAAACACACAGGAAATTGTGTTAACGATCTTTCCTTCGTAAAATCTTAGATCATCTGGAAAATGTTAATCTCTCTCAGATATTCAAAGATCACATCAGGTGGGACATCTCTGAATAAGGTTTTCATGGAGTCTGCTATATAGTGTTTATATCTCACATCGTGCAAGTCCAAACACTCTAAAAGGATATGTCTCACTCTGGGTGGTACATGACATGGAATGCACCACGGATTTCTTCACCTGTTAAAAGATAAGAATGGGTGCAAAACGAGTGGCTTGTATGCAAACGGCATAAAACTGTTTCTTCTTTACAGCCAGTATAGAATGACGGTGATCACAGAGTGCGCGAGCGTTTGAGAGCTAGGGAATGTCATGTGTGCTCGTGAGTGCGCACGCCTATTTTCATGGGTACATGTATGTGTGTTTGCAGGCGTTTTTGCGCGCGCGCGCGCGCGCGCTGCGCGCGTGCGTGTGTGTGTGTGTGTGTGTGTGTGTGTGTGTGTGCCGCGCGCGCGCGCGCGTGTTTATGCAAAGGAACAGAAACCTGCTTTGTGCAACAGACACTCTAGCAGTGTAATTTCTTACCTCCCCTGAAATCTACTGATGTAGATACACACACTCAAACACAAACACAAACGCATGTGAATACACATACACATAAACACATCCCAGCACACACATATACATACGCCACACTCACACACACACACACACACACACACACACACACACACACACACACACACACACACACACACACACACACACACACACACCACCACGCACACACACCACACACACACACACACACACACACACACACACATACACACACACACCACACACACACACACACACACACACACACACACACACACACACACACTACACACACACATACAGACACACGAGTGCACACATGATCATCGACACAGGCCAAAACACATATACATACACGTACACACGCACACACACACACACACAAGAGAGAGAGAGAGAGAGAGAGAGAGAGAGAGAGAGAGAGAGAGAGAGAGAGAACAGTTTGAACATGCATGCATGTGGGCGTATATGCCAGCATGAGGTCATATGTGTCATGCTAGTATACGTTCGTAAGTGCATATGCGCGCGCTCGTGCCTCGTAATGGTTACACACACATGTAACACGTACATAACAAAGAAAGTATTACAGCTTGAAGAATATTTACCAAGCCGTTGCTGTTGCTATCACATGAATGAAGACATTATCACCACATCATGTGTGTTGTATATTTGCTGCCTGACATCACAATTGCTGTTGCTATCACATGAATGAAGACATTATCACCACATCATGTGCGTATCCCAAGTTTGCTGCCTGGACAGTCACAATTGTTCTCGCAACAACAAACTAGGCAGTCAGGAGTACGAGAGAGAAAACTCACAACAATGATAACGGAAAAAGAGGTGAAAAATTAGAAGAAACATAAACCCTCACCCTCTTCTTCAAATCTGCGGTCAAAACTAACTTTTTTCATCAGTCGTAACACCCCCCCCCCCCCCACCTTCCCAATCCACCTTGAGTGGGTTTGTGCGTGCGCGCGTGAGTGCCTGGTGGTTGTGTTGCTTGTGCGTGCAGGCCGTGTTGATGTGAGTGCTTGCGTGCGTGCGTGCTGGTGTCTGAGAGCGTGGGTGTGTGGTCATGCGTGAGCTCGCGTGCGCGTGCGCGCGCGTGCGTGCGTGCGTGCGTGCGTGCGTGCGTGCGTGCGTGCGTGCGTGTGTGTGTGTGTGTGTGTGTGTGTGGTGGTGGTGGTGGTGGTGGTGGTGGTGGTGGTGGTGGTGGTGGTGGTGGTGTGGTGGTGGTGGTGTGGTTGGTGGTGGTGGTGGTGGGTGCGTGGTGGTGGTGGTGGTGTGTGGTCGTGTGGTGTGGTGGTGGTGGTGGTGAGTCGGGTGTGGTGGTGGTGGTGGTGGTGGTGGTCGTGTGGTGGTGGTGGTGGTGGTGGTGCGTGTGGTGGTGGGTGGGGTGGTGGTGGTGGTGGTGGTGGTGGTGGTGGTGGTGGTGGTGGTCGTTCGGTGGGTGGTGGTGGTGGTGGTGGTGGTCGTCGTGTGGTGGTGTGGTGGTGGTGGTGGTGTGGTGGTTGGTGGTGTGGTGGTGGTCGTCGTGGTGGTGTGTGGGTGGTGGTGGTGGTGTGTGGTGGTGGTGGGTGGTGGTGTCGTGTGGTGGTGGTGTGGTGGTGGTGGTCGGTGTGGTGGTGGTGTGTGGGGTGTGTGGTGGTGGTGGTGGTGGTGGTGGTGGTCGTCGTGGGTGG
>JAMYXO010000189.1:7500-37500 GCA_033310375.1 Conus canariensis | reverse complement strand
AAAGAAAGGAGAAGAGAGGAGAGAGAGAGAGAGAGAAGAAGAGAAGGAGAGACGAGAGAGAGAGACGAACAGACAGACAGACAGAGCAAGAGCAGACAGAAAGAGAGACAGAGACAGAGACAGCGAGCGATTATGTGTGTGCTCGCACGGCTGTTTGTGCGTGCGTGTGTGTGCATGCGCGCGCGTGTGTGTGTTTGTGTGTGTGTTTTGTGTGTGTGTGTGTGTGTGTGTGTGTGTGTGTGTGTGTGTGTGCGTTGCGTGCGTGCGTGCGGCGCGCGCGCGGGCCTGTTAATATATATTATTTCGTTGCACCGGCAGCTTGACTGTTCGTTCTAGACTTTTTAAACATCATCTCCAGTGCGGAACTAGCGCCTTTCCGCATGTGTGACGTATTGTGTTACTATCATTAATGTCAACAGAAACTCTGGCTCTAAATTGATAAAATTCGTTTATTTTCCTTCCATCATGATGTTCGGAGAATGAGAGGGAGAGAGAGAGAGAGAGAGAGAGAGAGAGAGAGAGAGAGAGAGAGAGAGAGAGAGAGAGGAGAGAGAGAGAGAGAGAGAGACGAGGGAGATAAGAGACAGAGAGGGAGAGAGATACAGAGACAGAAGGAGAGAGAGAGACATGACAAAAGAGAGAGAGAAGTGACAGAAGAGAGAGAGAGAGAGAGAGAGAGAGAGAGAGAGAGAGAGAGAGAGAGAGACGGACAGAGTTAGTTAAGACAAAAACGACAACAGCAACAACAACGACAACCCTCAACCAATGGTCAACAGCAAGTGTCAGAACACTACTTCAATGCTATGTCTGGAACCCTTTCAGCGTCAGGGTGCTATAGAGGAAGCTGTACATGTCCGTTTTTTTATGGAAGCATGTCAGCGTCAGGGTGCTATAGAGGAAGCTGTCCATGTCCGTTTTCTCTGGAACCATGTCAGCGTCAGGGTGCTATAGAGGAAGCTGTCATGTCCGTTTTCTCTGGAACCATGTCAGCGTCAGGGTGCTATAGAGGAAGCTGTAAGTCCGTTTTCTGAATCTGTAACACACAGGGGTCAGGGGCGGGGAAGACAGGGTCAGGGCTGGGGAAGACAGGGGTCAGGGCTGGGGAAGACAGGGTCAGGGGCTGGGGAAGACAGGGGTCAGGGGCTGGGGGAAGACAGGGGTCAGGGGCTGGGGGAAGACAGGGGTCAGGGCGGGGAAGACAGGGTCAGGGGCTGGGGGAAGACAGGGTCAGGGGCTGGGGAAGACAGGGGTCAGGGGTGGGGGAAGACAGGGGTCAGGGGCTGGGGGAAGACAGGGTCAGGGGCTGGGGAAGACAGGGGTCAGGGGCTGGGGAAGACAGGGGTCAGGGGCTGGGGGAAGACAGGGTCAGGGGCTGGGGAAAAGGGGGAAGCAGGTCAGGGGTGGGAAGACAGGGTCAGGGGCTGGGGGAAGAAGAGGGGGGCAGGGGGGAAGACAGGGGTCAGGGGCTGGGGGAAGATCAGGGGCTGGGAAGACAGGGGTCAGGGCTGGGGGAAACAGGGGAAGCAGGGGTCAGGGCGGGGAAGACAGGGGTCAGGGGCTGGGGAAGACGGGGAAGACAGGGGTCAGGGCTGGGGAAGACAGGGGTGGGCGGGGAAGACAGGGGTCAGGGGCTGGGGGAAGACAGGGGTCAGGTGGGCTGGGGAAGACAGGGGGGAAAGGAGCTGGGGGAAGACAGGGGTCAGGGGTGGGCGGAAGACAGGGGTCAGGGGCGGGGAAGACAGGTACAGCGGGTCAGGGGCTGGGGAAGACAGCAGCGGGAACAGGTAGGGCTGGGGAAGACAGGGGTCAGGGCTGGGCAAGACAGGGGAAGACAGGGGGAAGACAGGGGTCAGGGCTGGGAAGACAGGGTCAGGGCTGGGGGAAGACAGGGGTCAGGGGCTGGGGGAAACGGGGGAAGACAGCGGCCTGGGGCTAGGGGAAGGGATTGTACTGGAGACCGTTTCTCTAAATTTCAAACTAAGCAAACTCCCTCAGTGGGCACATTTGAAGTGTGCTCGCACGTGCGAGCTAATGCCACAACACACACACACCACAAACACACACACCACAACACACACACACACACACAAACACACCAACACACCACACAACCACACACATGACACACAAGTCTCTACTCTTCAGTCGTCATCACAATAACTCATAACACACGCACATGGTGGCGCCGGCAGCACACACACACACACACACACACACACACAACACACACAACACACCACACAACACCACACACACCAGACACCGCACGCAGCACAGCACGCACCACACACACACACACACAACGCGATCCAACAAACACACAATCGACAACAACACAACACTCACACACACAACACCACACACCCCAACACCACACCAGCACACACACACACACACACACAACACCACACCACGCACCTCATCTACACACTCTACTTACTCTTTTCCCTCACTCTCCCCTTCCCTCCCCTCCTCCTCTCCTCTCTGTCTCTCTCCACACAAACACACACACACCACAAACACACACACAACACACACCACACACACACCACCACACACACACACACACACACACACACACACACGCACACACACGCACAACACACAGCACACCACACACACAACACACACACACACACACAGCACACACACACACACAACACACACAACACACACACAACACCAAGCACACCACCACACACAACACACACAAACAACAACACAGCACACACACACACACGCACACACACACACACCACCACACACACACACACCACACACAACACCACACACACAACACCACCACACACACACACACCCACACACACAACACCCACACACACCACACACCACCACACCACAACACACACACACAACAACACACACACACACACACAACACACACACAACACCACACACAACAACACACACACACAACAACACAACACACACAACACACACACACACACACACAACACACACCAACACACACACAACACACACAACACACACACCAACCACACCCAAAACACCAACACACACACACACAACACCAACACACACACAACACAACAACACACACAACACCAAACACACACACACACAACACACACCAACACCACACACACAACACCAAACACCAACACACACCAACACAACACCACACAACACCAACACACACACAAACAACACACACACACAACACCACACACAACAACACCAACACACACACACAACACCACACACACACAAACACCAACACACACCACACAACACACACCACACACCAACACACACACAACACCAACACACACACCAACACCACCACACAACCACACACACACACACCAACAACACACACACCAACACACACACACAACACAAAACACCAACACACACACACACAACACCAACAACACACACAACACCAACAACACACACACAACACCAACACACAACACACACAACACCAACACACACACACAACACCAACACACACACAAACACCACACACACACACACACCAACACACACAACACACCACAACACACACAACACCAACACCACACACACCAACCCCACACACACACACAAACACCAACACACACACAACACCAACACACACACACAACACCAACACACACACACAACACCAACACACACACACCAACACACACACAACACACAACACACACCACACACCAACACACCACACAACACCAACACACACACACACAACCAACACACACACACACACAACACCAACACACACACACACACAACACCACACACACAACACACAACACACACAACACACACACAACACACACACACACCACACAACACACACACCAACACACCACACACAACACACAACACCAACACACACACACAACACCACACACCAACACACACAACACACACACCAACACACACAACACCACACACACACACACAACACCAACACACACACACAACACCAAACACCACACACACAACACCAACACACACACACACCAACACCAACACACCACACACACAACACCAACACACACACCAACACCACACAACACCACACACCAACACACAACACACACACACACACACAACACACACACAAACACCAACACACACACACAACACCAACACACACACACAACACCACACACAACACAACACCAACAACACCACACACACAAACACCACACACACCACACACACACACAACACCAACACACACACACCAACACCACACACACACAACACCACAAAACACACACAACACCAACACACACACACACAACACCAACACACACACACAACACCAACACACACACACAACCACACAACACACACAACACAACACCAACACACCACACAACACCAACACACACACACAACACCAACACACACACAACACCAACACACACACAAACACCAACACACACACACACCAACACCAACACACACACACACAAACACCCAACACACACACACACAACACCAACACACACACACAACACCAACACACACACAACACCAACACAACACACACACAACACCAACACACACACAACACCAACACACACACACACACCAACACACACACAACAACCCAACACACACCACACAACACCAACACACACACAACACCAACACACACACAACACCAACACACACACACAACACCAACACACACACAACACCAACACACACACACAACACCAACACACACACACACAACACCAACCAACACACACAACACCAACCAACACACACAACACCAACACACACACACACAACACCAACACACACACACAACACCAACACACCACACACACACCAACACACACACACACCACCAACACACACACACAACACAACACCACAACACACACACACACACACCACACACACACACACACACAACACACACACACACACATGAAGAACTGAAGGGGATATGAGAGGGAAATGACATGCATAGCAAACCAGGGTAAAAGTGTAGTAGATTATTTTGTTTGTTCACAATGACTATTTGATACTGTTGTTGATATGTACGTGGCAAACGGGTGTGATCTGATCATGTTCCTATTGTTGCTTCCTTGACTTCTGGAGGCTGAGGATAATGCTGAACACATTGTACTGGAAGAGGAGGTTCCATTTGTTTTTTTATGTAACAAAGAAAGAGAATTTCAAAATGGATGACAACGCTTGAATGTGACGTTGAGGCGGGGTCGACCTGTCTTGTTACATTCCTTCAGAACGCTGTGGGTCAAATGAGGTCAAAGTCGATAATACAAATATCCTGTGAACAGCCTCCCTGGTGGGACGAGGAGTGTGAGCGTGCGAAAGTAAAGAACTGCCAACATCAGGGTGTATTCAGACGGTCTAATTTAAGGGATGATTTAATCAGTCATCTGAATCAGAAGCAGCGATTCAAAGATTTGTGTGAAAGTAGAAAGAAACTCGTTGAGAGCGTGGCAGCAGAGAGTCCTCAGAAGAGAAGCCCCCTTCAAGCAAGTGTTTCGGCCCTTATCTCCTGACACTCTAGGGGGGTTGGGCCACACCCGGTTCATGACTCCGGATGTCCCTCTGCTGCCCCTTTTTTTTCCCATCTTGGGACGAGCCATGGCTGGGATTCGAACCCATGACCCTCTGGACATGCTCATTTTCCACTTAATGACTCGCGCTTTAACCACTGAGCCACAGGGACACCTGATATTTGTAGGGAAATTAAGCCTTATGAAGTTCACTTTTGTTCCTCCTTGACCAGATCCAGCTTGAACACCTCTCTGCCGCTTCTGTCATTGCTTTCAGGGCTCTGGTTTTTTCCTTCCCTGCAACTGAGAGCTGTTTCATGAGGCTGTATGCAGACGTTCCTACAAACCTCCTAGCTCCAATTTCTGCAGTGAGGACTTTGACCTGATAGCCTTCTCTCCTCAGGCTGTTTGCCAGATCAGCATACTTTTCAGTCTTGTAGATTTGAGCTGCCTCCATTCTGTTCTCATATGGCACCGTGAGCTCGATCATGATCAGCTGCTTGGTTGACTTAGAGTGGACTACTATGTCTGGTCTCATGCCACTCTTGCTGATGATCTCTGGGTGACTCTTCCATTCTGGGAGGTCTGCAGTGCACTCCCATTCATCTGCCCCGTCCAGCAGACTCTGCCTGCATGTTTCGAGTGGCACTGTTGTTCTTGGCCATGATTTGCTGCCTCCTGCCGTGAAGAATGTTGCGGGTGCTTTTGGAGTCCTGATTTTCCCTTTTGTGGTGTTGGTACTAGCCCAGACTACTTGTACAATCTCTTTGAGCACTTGATTGTGCCTCCATGTGTACCTTCCTTGAGCCAGGGCTACTTTACATGAGCTTAGGACATGCTCCACTGTTTGTTTTTCATGGCAGAGGGGGCATGCAGGATCGTCTGTTTTCCCCCACTTCACCAGGTTTGCATTTGAGGGCAGAAGGTTCATATGCAGATCTGAGAATGAAGCTGATCCTGAGAGGGGCCATGCGCCAAATGTCATTCCAAGTGAGACTTCTTTGGAGTGCATTCTCCCACGTTGTCCATTGCCCTTGCTGGCTCTGCTGGACTGCTTTTTGGAGTCTTTTTTGGTCTTCTTACTTTTCTCATCTCCTGAATCATCATGTCTCTTTTGGCTTTTCCTTTGGCCTTTGACCACCATTCAGTTTTGGTCACCCCCAGTCCTTGTCTGTTGGTCTGTGTGTGTCCTGTTATTTCTCTGATCTTGAGACTTTCTTTTGCAGAATCCATCGCCTCTTGAACTTTCCATTTTCTGCCTGTCTTCAGCTGGGGCTTGATTGCTTCTACCACCTTGTCTCCTGAGTCCTCCAGCATGCTTTGAAGTCTGATCTTCCCTGCTTTGTATTCCTCCAGGATGGATTTCAGTGGTAGTTTCAGCTTTGCTTGGCGACAGTACAGCGCTATGTCAGTCAGACAGGGTGGGACACCAAGCCATTTCCATGTGAACTTGTTGATTTTGGCTTCCATTGCCTCCACTATGCTGGTGCAGATGTCGTATATCATCAGAGGCCACAGGAGCTGTGGTATCAGCATGAACTGCAGACACCAGACCTTGTATTTGCCAGGGAGCCCACACTGGTCAATGGTCTCCAAGCCTTCCTCCGCCATCTGCTTGGTTTCTTTTGCTCTTTGTGTGTCTTTCAGCGTATCATCATACCATCTTCCAAGGCTCTTGACTGGTTCTTCTGTGACTGTTGGAATGGCCTGGTTGGCAACACTGAAGACCACGGATCCGGCCACTTTTCCTTTCCTCAGTGAGAGACTCCGTGATTTCTTTGGCTTGAACTTCATTCTGGATGAGGCAACTATGTCGTCCAGCCTCTCCAGCACATGACGTGTCTCGTCTTCTCTGGATGAAATCACTGTAGTGTCATCCATGAAGGCCTTGAGAGGAGGCATCTTGTATCCATCGCCAAGGTCTGTTTGTCTCGCGTTGTTTGTTGCTGCTTTCAAGATGAGTTCCATTGCCAGCACGAACAGTATTGGGGAAATTGCACAGCCCATTGCAATACCCACTTCCAAGTTGATCCAGTCTGTTGTGTACTCCTTGGTAGAGAACCGCATTGAGAAGCCATTGAAGTACTTCTTGAGCATGTCGCAGATGTTCTTTGGCACATGGTACATCTCAAGAGCCAACTGTATCATCTCATGGGGCACAGATCCATATGCGTTTGCCAGATCAAGCCACACTACGTCCAGGTCTCTCTTTTCTGTTTTTGCTTTTTGGATTGCGTCCCAGATCATTGTGGCGTGTTCTACACAGCCAGCCACGCCTGGGATGCCACCTTTCTGGACTGACACATCCAAGTACTTGTTTTCCATCAGGTACTTGGTCAGCCTTGCTGCCATGACAGAGAAGAAGATTTTCCCTTCGACGTTCAGTAGTGATATTGGCCTGAACTGGCTGATGTCACTTGAGTTTTGCTCTTTGGGGATGTACACACCATCTGCCGTCATCCACTGGCCGCTGATCTTCTGGTTCTCCCAAGCCGATCGCAGCAGCCTGTGGAGCCACTCCAGCACCTTGGGACATTTCTTGTAAAGCTGGTAAGGTATTCCGTTTGGCCTGGTGATGATTTGGCTCTGGCTTTGTCGACCACCTTCTTGATTTCCGCCAACGTTGGAGGCTTGCCATTGAACTGTTCCTCAGGGTTGGTTGGCCACACCAGACCTTGAATGTCGAGTGGTGCTTTGCTCTGTGGGTCAGAGTATGTTTTCCTCAGATACTGCTCAAGAACTCCTTTGTCCACACTTAGGGTCCCAGATTTTGGCTGCTCAAACAGTGTTCTGGCAAACTGGAAGGGGTCTCTGAAGAAGCGCTCTTGTGTCTTCTTCTTTTTGCTCTTCCTCTTCCTCGCAGATTCCGCTTTGCTGAGGGCGCTGTGTTTTTCTTTCAGGTCTTTCCACAGTTTTTCCAAGCCTTGTTTTTCAGCTGGCAGTGCGGTCTTCATTTGCATCTTGAGGTTTTTCTTTTGGACCCTGATCTTGTCCATCTTTTCTTGGCGTCTGGATTTCTTTGGAGGTGTTTTCTCTTTGGGTAGTTTTGCTCCATAGGCGTCTCTACATGTGGCATACACAATGTCCCCATATGTGGCTAGTTTGTGTTCCAGGGTGCTTTTCCCTATCAGTGCATCGAGTCTTTGGACGATTTTTGCATCCAGTTTCTCCCAATCTTCAGTTTCGTTTGCTCGTGGCAGGTTGAGTTTCAGGCGCCTGGCATCGAGGGCCTGTGCAAATTCCTCATCCGAACCAACAGCGTGGATGTCCTTGGCACTGTGGTTTAAATCCTGGCCTTGGTCTTCCGACGTCTTATCTGCTGATGCAGTGCGCTGCTGCTCATTCAGATGAGTCTTCACACATCCCATCTTTGTTCTGTGGATCTTCATGCCACGGGTGGTAGCGAAACGCTTTCCACAGACACATGGATATTCCATTTGGTCCATGTTCATAGTCCGTTTGGGATTTGCAGTAAAAAAGCAGTACAAAACGAGTGCGTTTTAAACGAACGAAATGCTGCGTGTTCTGATATCAATTCCAAAGCGTTTTGGCAAAAAGTTAAATCATTGACATCAACCAAACCGAACTGCTCGAAATTGATCTCACCTCGTGCGTAGTATGATTATTTTAAAACTTGGTTCAATCAGCAATCAGCGGATGACTCTGATTTCGGCTGTGAGGTTGATGATGTTCTAAATGATCATGTACCTGGAAACTGCAGTGACTGTTTAAATGCCCAAGGAGATGGGGACATTTCAGAGGTTGAAATTCGTAGTGCTATTCGTGCATTAAAAAATGGAAAAGCATCTGGACCAGATGGTCTGTCCTCTGATTTTTTCATACACCATGAAGATGTTCTTTGTTAGATTTCTGTATCCGTTGTTAACAGAATTTTTGAAAGTGGGGAGTACCCTCAAAGCTGGACGAAAGATGTCATATTCCCTTTACACAAAAAGGTAGTTTGAGGAAAACAGACAATTATAGGGGGATTTCATTGTTGAACATAATCAGCAAATTATACAGTGCAGTAGTTTATAACAGACTAAAGGACTTTTGTGATGCGAATGATACTATTCCTAAAGCTCAAGCAGGTTTTGCAAAGGTTTCAGTACTACAGATAACATTTTTTTCTCTTCAATCACTGGTTCAAAAATACCTCACAAAACATGGTGGTCGGTTTTACACTCTTTGTGGATTTCTCTAAAGCATTTGACAGTATACACAGACAAAATGCTATACTTCATTTTACAGAAAACGGGTATTCACGGAAAAATGTTCAAAACATTGAGGGCTATGTATAGTAATGTGAAAGCTGCTGTCAAAGTGGTGATCAGTATAACTGAGTGTTTTGACTCTGTGTCAGGTGTAAGACAGGGCTGTGTTTTGAGTCCATTGTTGTTCTCTATATTTTTGTCTGAGTTGCAAGCTGACTGATTACACTGTGGTGCAAGAGATATTGACATTTTTGCTGACCCACTTGGTATTATGCTGTTGATGTATGCCGATGATATTGCTTTAGTTTCCGACTCTGTGGCAGACTTACAGAAAAAGATAGTGTTTCTGGAAAAATACTGCCGTAAATGGGTGTGACTGTGAACATGGATAAAACCAGAGTGGTTGTGTTCAAAAGTGGTGGTTTCATTAAATCAGCTGAGAAATGATGGTATGATTGTAAGCAGATTCAGGTTGAACCTAGATACAACTATCCTTGGCGTTATATTCTCAGCCACATTAAACTGGTCCAGGTGTACAGAAAATCTGTCAGGTAAGGGTCTGAGAGCGGTGGCCGGAATTAAAAGACTGCATGTTAAACTTCAAGGAATCCCAGCAGCTACGTTATTCAAAATTTTTGACACAAAAGTAAAGCCAATTCTGTTGTATGGTTCTGAAATATGGGGGTTTCAAAAATATGATGCTATTGAAAAAGTACAGATCAAATTTTGCAAGATGGTTTTAGGGGTTGAAAGGGATGTCAAAAACAACATTGCCCTTGGGGAGTGTGGTGGATGTCCTATCTATATTGATACATGTCGTGGATTGTGAAATATTGGTGCAGGCTTGTGTGTATGTCCGACAACAGATATCCAAAACAATGCTATAAAATGATGCAATGCATGATCACCTGGTAGAAAAAAAACTGGGTTACACGTGTAAGACTGCTGTTGTGCACTTACGGCTTTGGATATGTATGGCAGATGCAGAATGTAGGAAATGCTCATTGTTTTATAGATTTGCTCAAACAACGTTTGAAGGATTCATATTTTCAAGACTGGCATTCTTCGCTTTCATCATACCCTGAATATTGTATGTATCACCCACAGTTAGTAATGGCCAGTTACGTTAGTCAGTTGTCTGCTCGCGAACATCGTCGTGTTTGTGTCTGTTTAGATGCAATCGGTTACCTCTGAATAGTTTGTGTCACTCGACTCAACAAATCACTAATCCATTTTGTAAACATTGTGATGGTCATTGTATTCAAGATTTATGTCATTTCATGTTAATCTGTCCTAAATATGCCACACTTCGCATGAAATTCATACCCTTGTATTATTATCGTTTTCCATCAGAATTTAAGATACAGTTATTAGGTAGAAATATGTCAAATGAATTGTTATTCAGAGTTGCAGTGTACATTACTAAATCCTTACAGTTAAGGAAGTAAAACCGCTGTCTGTAACTGATTCGTAAGGTAACCGTTTACTTGAGTTGTTCATAAAGTTTGCCGTGTATTTCTTGTTTATTTGTTATTATACTCTTTCCAACTCACCTACACCTTGCTAATTATGTGCAAATCAGTTCCCCTGTTCATATTGGCCAGAGGGCCTGCAAAACTGAATAAACCATTATTATTATTATTATTATTATTATTACACACACACACACACACACACACACACACACACACGCGCACACACACACACACAGCACACACACACACACACACACACATACACACACGTACACACACACATACACACACACGTAGGGAATCTCTCTCTCTCTCTAACTCTCTCTCTCTCTCTCACATACACACACACACACACACACACACACACACACACACACGCCACACGTACATACACGCACACACACATACACACGCCACACACCACACACACACACACACACACACACACGCACGCACGCACGCACACTCACACGCACCCCCACCGCACGCACACACACACACCACACACACACACACACAACACACACACACACACACACACACACACACACACACACACACCATTTCCTCCACCACGTCATCGCACCAATACAGAGAAGCACCACAACACCAACAAACACACACACACATTACAACAAACTTCATCTAGCCACACAAACAGGACTATCCACACACCAACAAACACAACCCATGTGTTTCACTCTCATTCCAGCGTCAGTGTCGGCACCAATAGCAGGGGATTAGTCTGCCACAACACCAACAAACACAACAATGTTATCAACAATACTTTCATCTAGGCCACCAATAGCAGGGGATTAGTCTGCCACAACACCAACAAACACAACAATGTTATCAACAATACTTTCATCTAGGCCACCAATAGCAGGGGATAGTCTGCCACAACACCAAAACAACAAGGAAGGTAGGCGCTGGTATTGTTTGTAGCGTGTGCGTATGTGCACGCGCGCGAGCGCACGAGTTTGTTGCGTGTGTGTTTATGCGTGTGTGTGTATGGGCGCGCGCGCGCGCGCGTGTGTGTGTCTTGAGGGTGGGGGGGGGGGGGGGGGAGGAGGGGGACGAGTGATGAAGGGAAAAGGCACAGACCCCCACCTCAGTCCCACTCATCACATCCCTCACCTGGACCAATTTCAGAGCAAGAGATCTAAAAAAAAAAAAAAAAAAAACAAAAGCGGCAAATACCAACCACAAAATTGTCAAAAAACTGTATGATCACATTAGATTAGTAACTGTTACAGTTTAGCTAAAGGAAAAGGGTCCTTTTTCTCTTAAGCCAGAAAACACTGTGTGCAGAATATAGCCAGAAAACAGTGTGTGCAGAATAAGATAGCCAGAAAACAGTGTGTGCAGAATATAGCCAGAAAACACTGTGTGCAGAATATAGCCAGAAAACAGTGTGTGCAGAATATAGCCAGAAAACACTGTGTGCAGAATATAGCCAGAAAACAGTGTGTGCAGAATATAGCCAGAAAGCAGTGTGTGCAGAATAAGATAGCCAGAAAACAGTGTGTGCAGAATATAGCCAGAAAACAGTGTGTGCAGAATATAGCCAGAAAACAGTGTGTTCAGAATAAGATAGCCAAAAAACAGTGTGTGCAGAAGAAGATAGCCAGAAAACAGTGTGTGCAGAATATAGCCAGAAAACAGTGTGTGCAGAATAAGATAGCCAGAAAACAGTGTGTGCAGAATATAGCCAGAAAACAGTGTGTGCAGAATATAGCCAGAAAACAGTGTGTGCAGAATAAGATAGCCAGAAAACAGTGTGTGCAGAAGAAGATAGCCAGAAAACAGTGTGTGCAGAATATAGCCAGAAAACACTGTGTGCAGAATATAGCCAGAAAACAGTGTGTGCAGAATATAGCCAGAAAACAGTGTGTGCAGAATATAGCCAGAAAACACTGTGTGCAGAATATAGCCAGAAAACAGTGTGTGCAGAATATAGCCAGAAAACAGTGTGTGCAGAATATAGCCAGAAAACAGTGTGTGCAGAATATAGTAGCCAGAAAACAGTGTGTGCAGAAATTTGCCAGAAAACAGTGTGTGCAGAATATAGCCAGAAAACAGTTGTGTGCAGAATATAGCCAGAAAACAGTGTGTGCAGAATATAGCCAGAAAACAGTGTGTGCAGAAAGAAGATAGCCAGAAAACAGTGTGTGCAGAATATAGCCAGAAAACAGTGTGTGCAGAATATAGCCAGAAAACAGTGTGTGCAGAATATAGCCAGAAAACAGTGTGTGCAGAATATAGCCAGAAAACAGTGTGTGCAGAATATAGCCAGAAAACAGTGTGTGCAGAATATAGCCAGAAAACAGTGTGTGCAGAATATAGCCAGAAAACAGTGTGTGCAGAAGAAGATAGCCAGAAAACAGTGTGTGCAGAATATAGCCAGAAAACAGTGTGTGCAGAATAAGATAGCCAGAAAACAGTGTGTGCAGAATATAGCCAGAAAACAGTGTGTGCAGAATATAGCCAGAAAACAGTGTGTGCAGAAGAATATAGCCAGAAAACAGTGTGTGCAGAATAAGATAGCCAGAAAACAGTGTGTGCAGAATGAGATAGCAGCGTTCTGGGAGCATCTCAAGTCCACAATGACATTCCGGTGGTCAAACCAATGGTACCACGAAGAAAACAGCAGTAGTTACTGTTTTTGAGATAGAAACGGTGTTGATAACTCTAAGCAGAACGTGACAACAGTAAGTGTAACCTGAAATCACCCCTTTATATGGGGGTGGGGTGTGTGTGGGGGGTGGGATGTTGTTACTGTTTCCACTGACACGGTAGGCCCCTCTTCCCTTCAATGTGCAGAGAAGTTCAGTGTGTGTGTGTGTGTGTGTGTGTGTGTGTGTGGTAACTGCCTTAAAATACCAGTTACAGAGTCAACAGAAAGAGCATTTTATGACCCTACAGGGCGGTGACCAATTAAAACAGTCCATGATCGCAGTTATTTCTGGTTTTCTAGTCTGCTCAAACTTTGTCCAGCAGCCTTTGATAGACGCAGGACAAGGATTGCTTCAAACACAATGCGAAACAGACAGTTACATGTTCGACAAACACTCCTTAGACGTAATGACAATTACATGTTCGACAAACACTCCTCAGACGTAATGACAATTACATGTTCGACAAACACTCCTCAGACGTAATGACAATTACATGTTCGACAAACACTCCTCAGACGTAATGACAATTACATGTTCGACAAACACTCCGCATACGTAATGACAATTACATGTTCGACAAACACTCCTCAGACGTAATGACGATTACATATTCGACAAACACTTCTCAGATGTAATGACAATTACATATTCGACAAACACTCCTGAGACGTAATGACGATTACATGTTGGACAAACACTCCTCAGACGTAATGACAATTACATATTTGACAAACATTCCTCAGACGTAATGACAATTACATGTTCGACAAACACTCCTCAGACATAATGACAATTACATTTTCGACAAACACTCCTCAGACATAATGACAATTACATGTTCGACAAACACTTCTCAGACATAATGACAATTACATGTTCGACAAACACTCCTCAGACGTAATGACAATTACATGTTCGACAAACACTCCTCAGACGTAATGACAAGTACATGTTCGACCAACACTCCTCAGACGTAATGACAATTACATATTCGACCAACACTCCTCAGACGTAATGACAATTACATGTTGGACAAACACGCTTCAGACGTAATGAAAGACAACCACAAACCTCCACTGGTCAAGACTGCCCTGAGGGCTGTCAGCGGCAAACAAGCGATGGTCAGACCCTGGCTGACCACTCTGAACGATTGACTGCCCTCCCCCCCGGCCCCACCTCCCCTCCAGTCCCCTTCCCCTACCGTCTCCCTTTTGAAATACCTTTGAGATGATGTGGTCTGTGTTATGATATCCTCCACATTGCTGTCAGCCAACAACTCTCTGCCTGTGATTGAGGAGATCCAGGTCACTTCTTGCCCACCCCATGCCCCAACTCCACACCCCACTTTGCACACACTCCTACAGACCTCCCCCTCCATCCACCCTGCTTCCACTCCTCTCTCTCTGTCTGTGTCTCTCTCTGTCTGCCTGTCTGTCTGCCTGTCTGTCTGTCTGTCTGTCTGTCTGTCTGTCTGTCTGTCTCTCTCTCTCTCTCTCTCTCTCTCTCTCTCTCTCTCTCTCTCTCTCGTTCTCCATTTTTTCTCAATGTTTTGACGAAGAAATGACTGGCACTCTTTTCCTGTTCCTAGCACTCTAAGCGGTGTCTGATTAAGATGCTGTGCAGTTCACAGATGGTTCTGATCTCTGGTTGAACTGATCTGAACAGCAAAGAGAGGACTGGTAACAGGTTCAATGTCACTACCATCAGCAGAGATGGTTCTGATCTCTGGTTGAACTGATCTGAACAGCAAAGAGAGGACTGGTAACAGGTTCAATGTCACTACCATCAGCAGAGATGGTTCTGATCTCTGGTTGAACTGATCTGAACAGCAAAGAGAGGACTGGTAACAGGTTCAATGTCACTACCATCAGCAGAGATGGTTCTGATCTCTGGTTGAACTGATCTGAACAGCAAAGAGAGGACTGGTAACAGGTTCAATGTCACTACCATCAGCAGAGATGGTTCTGATCTCTGGTTGAACTGATCTGAACAGCAAAGAGAGGACTGATAACAAGTTCAATGTCACTACCATCAGCAGAAGATCCCTAAATAACACTCCACGAAATGAATCCACCGACCACAGAATATTTACACATCATCAAATCCAATGTTTGAGAATCATAGTGGGGTGCAGCCAATCACGTAACGAGGAGAGTTCAAGAATGGTCAAACACGATGACTTAGAACAGCCAGTTAAAATTCAAGGAACCTTCCAGAGAATCGGGAACTGGTTTGTGTTACAGCCAATTGAAACGCTTGGAAAACATTCAAGAATGGATTTCTGGAAGCTTCTTGTACTTTCAGTCCGATGCGGTCCTCGACTGGGGCTCTAAACACATCTGTCTCATCCTTGCGTGTCTCGCACATACATTATTTAATAGACTTACGTCACGTGACACTTAAGTTTACTTTTAGGTTCAACTACTAAACATGGAAATTCACCAATTTTCCACTGTGAAAGCAGTGTGACAGGGTTGACAGAATGCTCTTTTAGCTGCAGAAACAAAGAAATGGGCACCTCAAGTGTTCTACAGGGCAGGCAGAATACTCTTTCCCATCAGGTTTCAATGTCCTTCCCACACGTTTATGGACTTGGTTTGCTACCGTCGGTATCGGCAAATGCATTGGGACTGTCGTTGAATGGATGTGGTGGCGCCCTCTGGAGGGAGGGCTCCTCACGCCGGCTCCGCGACTGGGCAATTATTGTCATCAGTAGGGAACTTAGTAGGTGGTGTCCTGCATATATTGGATCGGAACAGGTGCCACAGAACACCACCGAAGTAACTCGGCAGCAGTGCAGTGTCTCCTCCGGTGGGTTGCTTCTTCACTGCAGAGACAAAGAAATGGGCACCTCCAGTTTTCTACAGGGCAAGCTAAAATAATGCTCTTTTTCAGAACAGACACAAAGAAATGGCCACCTCCAGTTTTCTACAGGGCAGACAGAATGGTCTTTTTACTGCACAGACAAAGAAATGGGCATCTGTAGTTTTCTACAGAGTAGGCAGAATGCTGTCTTCACTGTAGAGACAAAGAAATGGGCGCTTCCAGTTTTCTACAGGAGCAATGAGAATAGTCAGCTTCCTTTCAGAGCAAGCAAGGTGTCTTATTCATTGCACAGAACAAGAAATGAGCCTTCAGTGTCCTAGAATCGGCGCAGGATGCTGGTGTCACTGCAAAGAAATGGGCACGTCCAGTTTCCTAGACGGCGAACAGAATGCGCTTTCCATCGCATGTTGATGGCACTGTGGCATCAAGGAATCGATCAGTGACACAATGGTGCGGCATACGCTGTGGGAATGGAGTCGCTGAATCTTCCAATGTCATGTTGGATGACAACTGACTCAGATAGGAGTCTGCACATGTATGCGTGCGCCCGGACACACACGTACACACACGCACCCCCCCCCCCCAACCCTCCACACCCACACACCACACAAAAAGGCACCCAGACACGCACACACATACGCAGGCACGCAAGCACGCTCGAACACACACACACACACCACACACACACACACACACACACACACACACACACACACACACACACACACACCAACCCCCCCCCCCAACCCCCCACACCCACACAGAAAGGCACCCAGGCACGCACACACGTACGCAGGCACTCAAGCACGCTCGAACACACACACACACACACACACACACACACACACACATACACACACACACACACACACCACACACACACACACACACACACACACACACACACACCAGCGCGCGCGCGCGCATGCACGCCCGCACGCATGCACCACGCACGCATGCACGTACGCACACACGCACGCACGCACGCACACACACATACACACATACACGCGCACAGGGACGCACAGACGTACGCATGTTCGCACGCGCCCGAGCGAGAAAGTAGCTGGAAAGTAGCTCTGCTATCACGTTGCTGCCACAGAAACATGGACAAAGCAACAAAGAGAGTTCTGTAAGAATAACAGAACGGGTGGCTGGTTTGACCACAGAGAGGGGGGGGGGAGAGAGAGAGAGAGAGAGAGAGAGAGAGAGAGAGAGAGAAAGGAGAGGAAGAAAGAGAGAGAGTGAGACAGAGACAGAGAGAGAGAGAGAGAGAAAGGAGAGAGGAAGAAAGAGAGAGAGAGAGAGAGAGAGAGAGAGAGAGAGAGAGAGAGAGAGAGAGAGAGAGAGAGAGAACTATAAAATAGGCACTCTGGCTCACCCAGCTCCGCCCAGCTCCAACCGGCTGAAGCCGGTTTCGCTGTTGCTCCGCCGGCTTACCCAGAGTGCCTATTTTATAGTTCTCTAATAGTAAACACTTTACAAACATACATAATGTGTAGGATTATCTGTTTTTAATACTAATTTAGAAAACTTTTGAGACTTTAGCTTTTGCTTAATCCTTCGTTTTTCTTGATCGTCTTCAATAACATCGTTTTCTTTCATACATTCATCAAATGCGTCTCTATCTTTCATGTGAAATAAAACCACTGTCTTTAATTGCTCTCTAAAGTCTTTTAAAACTGAGTTATATTTTTGACATAAAATCCACACACTTATCCCAGCATGTCTCCCGCTAAAACCCAGTTTTGATAAAGTATTTCTTTTTCTAACTATGTCTCTTTCTGCCGAACAGTCATCTATAATAAAATAGTGTTTGCGTTCCCTCAAACTGTCTATAAAAGTGTTCTAAACACTCACTCAGTTTATTGCTAGGATCAACTAAATAGATTTCATCATCTGTCCATATAAACCTTCTGTCGTGATATGCTTTGTTCCATTTGAGTGTTGGACAGAAAATTACAATATGATCAAAATTATAACTATAAACTGTTTGTAATAGGTCGAGGACAAATATTGTTTTTCCACAACCAGTCTGTCCACAAATCAATGAACAATGAGGGGTTTTTGTCATAAAGTTTAACATCGGCATTGACACCAAGGTCGTCTGCTCCATAGTTTTAAAACAGAATTTAATCTAATCCAGTTATTGTTTTTATCATACTCTCTGTCAAAACTTGTTTAGTATAATAAAAACCTATAAGGTCTAAATGTGTAAGATTAATCCAGTTTAGTTCTGTAAGATCGTTTCTATTTAGACTAATATCAATTTTGTTGCTTGTTGTTATGACCTTAATATCCTCGCCATTGTAAAGAACGACGACAGTAACTTTAAGTTTGTCAACGTCTAAGTTTTGCCAGCTAATAAGAATTCCTTTCATAAGATTGTCACTGACGCCCAGAGCTCCATTTCTCGCCTCATCTTTTAAGACAGAAATTTTAAATATCATTGTGAACGTGTCTCCTAATTTTGTGCGTGGAATGAACTGTAATTTTGTAGAAGCTTTCATTAAAACCGATTCTCTTCTGTGGAGGATGTACTGTTTGTCCCCAAACGGCTTTATTTCGATCTCTTTCCGACTGTTGTCCTCTGGCATAAGACTTACATGTAAAGGGCCAGAGTTCAATGCTTTTCTGAAACTTTTTTGACGGTCAAAAAATGTAAATGGGCTTAAGAATTCAAATGTTATGTCCCATTCTAAATATGGTTCTAAGTGCCATTTGTTGTCAGTTTTTCGAACTATTTTATATTCATACTGACCTGTATTATTTGCTTCTAGATTGCGTAGTTGTTCTAGTTTAGGAAACCTTTTGTTGTCGTCAACCTCTTTGCGCTTATAATAACCATCTTTAGTGTACTCAAAACCATACAAAGTGCCTATCTCACCGTTTTGTTCAAAGTCCTCAACGTCTGCAAGGTCTTTTAATTCTAAAGTTACACACCTCTCAGGCGCTAATGTAACTCCTGATTCTTCTGGCCCACGAGACATTATTTTTTAGTACACCTTATTATTTTATTTCTAAAACAATGTGCAGGTTATCACATTTCACGACTTTCCCTGTTTTATCTGTGATCTTTATATTAAATGATCTGACCCTCCCACAAGCTAATTTTTTAAACTGTAAATTAGGGAATTGTATAATTTCATAATCGCAATATGCAGCTTTCCCTGATGGAAGAGCTCTTAAAACAGTTGAGGGCCTTCCATCATATAAGTTTTCATCAGTGCTCAGCTCGTCCAAATGAACATAGAGTAATGAATGTAATGCAAGATCGAGCGGATATTCTCCCTCATAAGTAGTTTCGTCTGATGTAACTATAAAACTATGATTGTCAGTTGCAAAGCCTAACATTTTAGCTAGCTCTACATCAAAAAGGTAATGGTCTACTTCTTCTTCAGGTTTGAATGTCAACATTATTTTCAAATTTGCATTGTTAAGTTTGAGAGTAATGTCGAAGTTACTTATTGCTTCTTTTAGCGAGCAAAACCCGTAATAACCATCAGGTACGGTTAACTGGCTAACTAAGTTTCCTCTATTATCAAATTTTTTTATCTTATTATTCTCCTTGGATTCAGTTATATTAAACCATACGACTTTGTAAAAAATTTCATGGAGTGCGACCCTTTGGGTTCCGCAGTTATTATCAATAGCATATTCTAAAAACGAAGGACTGTCTTGAGTTGTTATTGTTACAAACATTTTTAAAACAAATTTAAAAATGAGTGCATTCAAATATACTAATGCAAAATATTCTGTCGGGCCGCACTACAGTCCTAAAGATATAACAACTGATACCCTCGACATTTCTGTGACTCAGTCTGACGCCTTTCAAGTAAAGGTTAGTACTCCATTGAACAGATATCTTAACCCTCCTATTAAAAACGACTACATCCCGAAAGTGTGGTTCAGTCATCCGATGCAGTTTTATCAGAACCAGTTAAACTTTGCTGTGTTTTGTGCATCAACTGGGTGTGGAGTGTCGTATGCTGATCATTTAAATCATCCTGATCCTTTGGTGAGGTCAGTGTATAGATTTCATTTTTATTACACCTTCAGACGTATTTTATCTGAACTGCAAGCGCCATTACCAAATGACAAAACGTTTAATCCATTCAGCAACAGAATAGATTACAAGGCTTTTGAAAGGATCTGTAACGAATTTGATATTGACCCAAAGACAGACTTTAGACAAAAGTTGGATCTTAATCATGGTTTAGGCACCCTTTATTTTTGGGGCGTGCACAGAAAGTATAACTATGATTGGAATCCTCCTTACACATCTTTTTCTTCAGGCACAACTGTTCACCTCGGGTCCATAGAGCAAGAGCATAAAACAGCATGGACAACATTTATTTTGGATACTTCTAAGGGCCTAACAAAAGCGGGAATAGAACGAATAAACGACTCTATTCGTACTTATGTTTGGTGTTTGCTAGGTTCGCAAGCACAAACGAGATCAAACATAATTGATCCTTCTACTGGCTTTGACGCCCAAAAACAGTATTTAGCAAATTTAGAGGATTCTATTAATTCTGCAATTGATTTGCCTTCAAGTATTAAAAGGTACCAAAATGTTTTGCAATACGCAAGATCGAAAGTAGACTTTGCTGTCGGCACTGGTTTATACATGCTGCCTTCTGACCTCAGACTCCAGATAGGAACAATAATAAACTATAATAATGAAATCCTTGTGGCTGGCAATGAAGAGAAGGTCGGAAAAAACGACATAAATTCTAAGCCAGCAATAGCAATAAAAAAAGAAGTCCCAATCCCCGTGGCCCCCTCAAAACCCCATCCAATCCCCAAGGCCCAAATCCCAAAGGCCATTGAAGACGCGGACTTTGTTCGTGATGACCATGAATATGAAAAGACGGCACTTGTTATTGGATTAACTGCCCTAGGATTACTTGGTCTTTATCTTACTATAAAGTAACCCAACTATTAAGACAACTAATGTCCATAAGTGCTCAGCCATAAAGCCAACTACTTTACTTGCGGCAGACAAAAGCCAGCTAACGATCCCTCCTATTATACCAGGCAAAGAATCTATTGCCTTACTGGCTAATTTTTTTAATAAACTTGCAAGATGATCAAGTTGTTTTTTTACCCATGATTTATCTGATGGTGGTGATGGTGGCGGAGGCACTGCTCCCCCACCACCGCCGCCTGTAATAGCCAACACCAGTGTACTTATTGCAAATCCTAAGGCTGTTATAACACTTGCTAATGTGACACCTTGCTCTCTAAACAGTGTTCTTATTCGTTCTGCTAACGTTGTGTCTTCATATAAAATTCTTTGGATAGTTTCTCTTATTCTGCTCACTTGAGTTCGTAATTGTTCTCGGTTAGTAGACAACACTTCTAGTCTTGCTAATCTCTCTTGTTCAAGATCTTTTAGTCTTTGTGTTATTCTTTCTTTAACACCAGACCCTAAGTTGTGGTCATCAGCCTCAACTAGTTTTTCTTTTTCTCTTTTTATATGCTCATCTAGTTCACCCAGTTTTGCTAAATTGTTTGTTAATTCGCCTCTGATGCTTCTCAAAGCATGATCAAGGGCCGTTATTTCTCTCATAGGTAGCGGCGGATCGTGCATAGTTTTTAATGCTGTTTCTTCTGAAAAACTGGTTTCTGCTTGTATTATTTCGTCTGCTGTTGGGCTTAAATCTTTAAGTTCCATGTTTTGTATTTGGTTATCTGTTGGGAGTTCTTGTAGTGTGTTTTGAAGTTTAGCAACTGCTTCCCTATCTAATTTTGGTTTAGTAATGCCAAGGCGACTTTGATCGCTCACACTGAGCCTTTGTCTAATTGTACTCTTTTTTAAAAACTTTGATGAGTCTGGTTTAGTTGTAAGCTGAACAAGTTGTCCTTCGTCGTTTCTCACAAACAAATGGTTATCTTTTGTTTCAAAATCATTAGGGTCTATAAATTCGGGAGGTTCTTGACCTAAACTTTCGTAAAATGATTTGACCTTACTTTCTGTTAATTCATGTCGCAATGAGCGCAATGGATGTGTCAAAGGTGTCATTTCACTCATGTCGTCTCCAGGATCAAAAACATCATAATCTTCAATGCCTGCCATGTTTTAAAAAATAATTAACTTTTTATTTTGTTTTATAAAAAAAATGTCACAAGCATATGGCTCGATTCTTGACCCGCATAGAAGACTGAAAGAGCCCTTTGGCGTGAAGGGAAATAAACAGAATATTATTGTTCCAAATAATCCATCTACTATTGATTCAGATCAAATTCTTACTGTTAAATTTCCAGACCTAGGAGCAGATGAAGTGATTGTGCCGGGATCTGCATGGCTTACTTTCAAAATAGAACTTGATTCAGCAACAGACGTAAACAGGACAGTTGTACAGAATTTGGGACGGGCAATCGTTAAGAAAATTTCTATAAAACTTGAGGGGCAAGAAATATTTTCTTTACACAATGCAGACATATTTCTAATCTATTGTGATCTATGGCTAACCGATAATGAAAGGGCCGATCTTGCGTTTCAAGGAATCGAAAATAACGAAGCACTAAAACACAGAATAGACGCCGAAGACGCTAAAGCCGGCAACAAGTATGAAGCTGTAAGTTTTGCTTATGGAAATCGCTTTTCCATACCCTTAGATTTTGAGTTGTTAAAAGCGCATGCGCCATACTTTCAAGGAGCATTAAAAGACAGATTGTCATATGAACTAACTTTTAATGAATACAAACGTGTCATTAAATCTACAGACACTGACGCAAAGTACAGCATTTTCGACATCTCGTTAGAGTTTGACATTGTTAGCAACCCTAACTTAGCAAGGCTAATTGAGCAACAATATCAGTCAAAATTAGCAATATATTACGAAAGAGTGATTCATCATTCAAAATATCCTAAAAGCAGAGCAGACACTATATGGAATTTTAGTTTTAGCGCCGCAGCACGATCCCTTAAAGGTATTTTATTGCTGTGTGAAGATGATAAAGAACCATACCAAAGACAAAGTGAAAAGTTTATCAATCCTAAAATAACGAAAGTACAATGTTCAATTGAGGGTAGTCCTAACCAAGTCTATGGTAGCGGGCTTAAACCTTATCATCATTTTGATGAAATAAGAAAATTGTTTGGAGGCGGGAGGTCTAGAAGTCCAACAGTAGACCTTGTGTCTAAAGATCTACACCTTCACAGTGTTAGACTTGATGAATATTTAACAACGAAATACGGTTTATGGATTGACCTAAGGTCAACAGAGGATAATCAGTTGCATGGGAGTGGGAGAACAGTTAAAGACGTAATAAACATTCAAATTGATAAAGAAAAAGAGAGTGATAAACCGCTTAATGTACATTTGTTTTTAATATATGATGCGCAGCTGAATATTCAAGATAACAGATTAAAAGATATCCAATACTAAATTATTTTTATTTTAAAAAAGCATGTCTGTTACGACTTATCCAAAAGTGCCCAAAGAAGAGAACTCTGTTGCTGTAGACATAAAAACTTTCAGATTAACAAACATAACACAAATGCAAACCCAACTAGAGCAGGACCTTTCAAAATACAGTAAAACCAAACGAAGGTATTCTGCTGTCTTTAATGCTGTTACATATGTTAATACTGGAGCATCGATCACTAGTGCTCTATCAGCAGGAACAAGTGTAGGTCTCTTAGCAACAGGCGTAGGTGCACCGGTAGCTATACCTCTAGGTGGTGTGTCTTTAACTCTTGGCCTGTGTTCATTGGCTGTAAGTGCTGTCAGCAAAAAAATAAAAACTAAACTCCAAAAGCACACAGCTATGGTTCAACTAATAACAGCTAAACTTAGTTCCTTCAAACTGATAATTGATAAAGCACTTGCCGACTCGAACATCACGGATGAAGAATTTAGTCACCTACAGGCTGATTTTGAGGACTACAAAAGACAAAAGTTTGATCTTCAAAGAAAGGCAAGGGCAACTTTTTCTCAACAACCAGACACCGACCAGATAAAAAAGGAATGTTTAAAAAAAGTAAACGAAACATTAAACTCTGTTCTAAACAGCTCACATTAACAACCCCAAAGGGCGTTTATACTTTAGTTTATGAGTCCAAGCACAAAAAGACCATTGATATTGATTCTGATTAAGTATTTTTTTTTAAATTTAAATAAATATTTTGAGTTAGAAAAGAAACTCAGCATGGATAAGATATATGAAGGTTCAGATGAATTGTTTGAAGCAATGCTCGAGAAAGAGCGTTTGTCAAGAGCACTAAATGAGATTGATTTAGAAGTTATTAATCCAAAAAACGTGCGGGAAAGCGTTGTACACGCTATTTCTCAAGTTCCAAGTAAACTAACAATAAACCCTCCAGTTAAAGTAAGGTTAGTTGTTTTAATCGACTATATAACAATAAATGAAGAAAATCTAGAAGTCTGGGTCTCAACTAAACAACAGACTATTCTTTCTCATAATGACTTAACACCTGGTTGGGCAGACCAGCTGCTTACACAGTTTGATGTGGCCGCTGAAGAAGCCAAAATGAGAGGCTCTGGCTGGTCAGAGGGTAAAGTCTTAGAGATCAGATTAAAACAGGCTAAGTATGAGTCGATTGTTGGCAAGGCTTACATTCCACTACCTCCATCATTAGTTGCAAAACGAGCAGTTCTAAACATAAAGAATACAGACAACAAATGTTTCATGTGGTGCGTTCTTGCTAGGCTGCATGTATTCCGCAAAAACGCAGAGAGAGTGTCTAACTATGAACCTTACATCAATGATCTTAACTTTAGAGGAATATCCTTTCCTGTTAGTGTAAATCAGATTGATCAGTTTGAAGAACAAAACAAACCAATAACTGTTAATATCTACATATGGGATGAGGAAACAAATCTACAGCCGATTAAAGTGTCCAAGAACAGTCCAACGATTGGCGAACCAGACAAAAATCATGTTGACTTACTACTGATGTTTTCACCAACAGGGCTACCGCATTACACATTGATACGAACAATGAGTAGATTATTGGTGCATACTACAAAACAACATAGCAAACAAGAATTCTGTAGAAAATGTTTAACAAGAATTCCATCTGTTAAAGCAGCGAGCGAACATATATAAAACATTGTATTAGCCCAGTTGACTGTGATACAGAACTAATTACGCCCGGAGAAGGCAGTAAAGTTAGTTTTAAGAACTGGAAACGGTTGCAAACTAGTCCATATGTTGTTTACGCAGACTTCGAATCACTCATTGTTCCTTATGAAGGACCAACCCCACAGAAACTTCCTAAAACAGTCTTAATGAGTAATCATCAGATTTGCTCATTTGCCTTCATCATTGTTAGGTCGGATGGAGTCCATTCAAAGCCAGAATTATACAGAGGACCAAATGCTGCAAAATACTTCTTAAAACGCATGCAGCAAGTGCGTAATACCTGTTCTAATAATCTAAACTGATCTGAAATCATAATGACGCCTGAAGACCAACAACAGTATGACTCAGCCACTCACTGTTGGATTTGTGGTTTAGGCCTCTCCGCAGAGAATCCAACAGTAAGAGACCATGATCACATTAGTGGAAAGTTTAGAGGAGCAGCACACAGTAAATGCAATCTTCAACTAAAGTTTGAACCAAAGACATGGAAGCTGCCTATATTCTTTCACAACTTGCGAGGTTACGACTCTCACCTTATAATGCAAGCAGTAACCAGCGACTTCAGGGTGTCATGCATTGCGCAGTCATCAGAAAAGTACATGTGTTTCACTTTAAATAACATGTCTTTCTACGACTCTATGCAACACATGATGGGTTCATTAGAGTCACTGGCTATGTCCTTAAAGTCCTGCCCAATAACAGAAGAATATTTTGACCCAACTCTTGTTAGAAAGGGCGTTTACCCTTATGAGTACATGAACAGTTGGCAAAGGTTTGACGAAGATACACTTCCGCCTAAAGGAGCGTTCTTTTCTAGTCTTAGAGGAAAGGACATCAGTGATTCTGATTACCAGCATGCTCAAGATGCGTGGCAGAAGTTAGAGTGTAAAACGATGGGAGACTATCATGATTCCTATTTAATGGCGGATACCTGTTTGTTGGCGGACGTCTTTGAAAATTATAGGAAGACCTGCATGAAACATTACAGCTTGGATCCTGCGCATTATATTTCTGCGCCTGGGATGAGCTGGGACGCTTTCTTAAAATTTACTGGAGTACAAATTGATTTATTGTCTGACCTGCCAATGCTTCAGATGATTGAAAACGGATTGCGTGGAGGAATTAGTATGGCGTCGCACCATTACTGTAAAGCAAACAACAAATACTTGGACGACTATGATCCAAGTAAAAGGTCTAACTATCTCATGTATTTAGATGCAAACAATCTGTATGGATGGGCAATGGCGCAATCACTTCCATTACGCAACTTTAAAATGTACACAGATACGAATAATATTCAAAAAGCATTAAAGTGGTTGGGCAGTTTGACGCCAGATCAACAGTGTGGATACATTCTAGAAGTTGACTTAGAATATCCTCAGAAACTCCATGACCTGCATAATGACTATCCATTAGCAGCAGAAAGTCTAAAGATGGCAAAAACAGAACCACCTAAACTTGTGCCTAATCTTCGAGGCAAAAAAAATTATGTCTGCCATTACAGGCTTCTACAATTTTATTTAAGACATGGTTTGAAGTTGACAGCTGTTCATCGTATAATTGCTTTTGATCAAGAACAGTTCATGAAACCATACATAATGAAGAACACTGATCTCAGAACTAAATCCACAGATGCTTCAGAAAAAGACTTTTTCAAGTTGATGAACAACAGCTGTTTTGGAAAGACTATGGAGAATCCGCACAAGCGTAAAGATGTTAGATTGGTCACCAGAGAGAACGATGCAATTAAGCTAACTTCTAAACCTAATTATCAGGACTTCAGAAGATTTCATGATCAGCTTTTTGGCATAATGATGAAAAAAAAGAAAGTCAAATTGGATAAGCCCGTTTTTATTGGGTTTACTGTTTTAGAGCTGTCGAAGCTTTTGATGTTAGAATTTCTTTACGACTACTTTAAACCCTTGTATCCTGAGTCCAAAGTACTTTACACAGATACAGATTCCTTTGTAATCGACATCCCTACTGAAGATATCTATAAAGACATGGAATTAGAAGTAGCTAAAGGGCATGCGGGATGGTACGACACATCTGATTACCCTAAAGATTCACCTTTGCATTCAACTATTAATAAGAAGGTTTTAGGTAAGATGAAGGATGAATTATCTGGAGGTGTGATCAAGGAGTTTATTGGATTAAGGTCGAAAATGTACAGTCTTTCAAGCCAAACAAAAACTGTTAAAAAAGCAAAGGGAATATCTCGCAGTGTTGTGCAGTCAAACATATCACATGACAACTATAAAAAAGCATTGTTTGACAATAAGACTTTTCATCATGACAACGTAAAACTACGATCTAATCTGCATGAGATTAACACAACTGTTGTAACAAAGAAGTCATTAGATAGAACAAACACTAAACGAGTATTTGTTAATCCAGAGTATTCATATGCAATTGGTCATTGGAGGTCATTTGGTCAAGCGCAATTAGATACTCAGTAATTTCTTTATCCAGTATAGCCGGATTATTTGTGGTTGTTGTTTCAAGATTTTTGATTTTTTCAAAAATATTAGGATCTATTGGCAGTTTATTCTTTATCATTGTTTTAATAATAAATTTATACGCAAATAATTTTTTTTGAGCTTCCATTTTAAACTCAAATGTATTTGCCTAAATTAACTAAGCGACTGGAACTGTGTCTGGTGGGATTATCTGCAGTTCTTCCTTCACAAAAGATCTTTGAGGGGCTGGTCGTTTTGTTGTGTCAGTTTCTCGTAAATAATACACGGGCGGATTCATTTTCACAATTTTTTTTTATCTCATATGGATCAACACTCCAAACTGGATCTGTTGCCCTGATGCGAGTGTCCCCTTCTGCTTCTCCCGGTAAATAAAGGTACCTTACTTTCAAACCAAATGGTAATAGTTTGCTTGATGAACTGGCGTCTCCTTCAACAACATTTATTTTTTGTTTTTTGATTGCTTGTACTGGTTTTAGACCTTTAAATTCTTCATTATTCATTGCACGTAGAACTGAGGGCAGTCTTCTAACCCATTCTGTGTTGCGAGAATTGTCAATCAGCTCTCTGTGATACTGGTAGGAAAAAAGCCTTTCAGATAACTGTTTGTTAAAGTTTTCAACCAAACCCTGTGATCTGTGAACACCCGGAATGCCTCTTTTAATGGTAACTCTATGTTTTAACAATAATTGATTTACTTGACCTTTAAATTCTTTTCCATCATCGACTTGAATCATGCGAGGATAAGTTAAGGGTCCTCGTTGATATATCAGTTGTATAGCGACAGCAACAGCAGAAGCACTCTTTTGTGTTAATGGTTCCGCATCTTTGTATCTTGAAGCTATATCAATGACTGTAAGTGCGTACTTAAATCTTTTTCGTCTAATCGTATCATGGGGTAAATATAGAAGATCCATTTGATGGGTGTCGTTTGGAGTTATATTCACAAAGTGTGGTCTCTGTATTCGTTTAGGCGCTGGTAGATAAATTTGCCAAATCGCTTGTTTAGATAACCATTCTTTTGCTGTTTGTTCACTGACTCCCGCTGCTTGGCTAAGCTTTTTAATTGCTGTTATTCCCTTCCAATATCCTTTTGGAGAATAATAGATTTTGTACATTTTTATTCAGCCAATACTTTGTGCAACAAAATACACAGCGGTCATGCCAAAGACAATAAACAATATTTCTTGCATCTTTTGTTTTTCTGATGGTTGATAAAAATCGCTGAATTTTGGTGGAGGCAATGTCTCGATTGGCTTGCCTGTTACTAGAAAATATTCTTTTATTGCCTGGTCAACATCTTTAAATGTGTAAGCTGCATGTCCCTGTTGTTTAAGTCTGTTGTTAATAAAATCTAACTGCTCCATTCTTTGCTTTTCATAGGTGTCTTGTGCAGCGGCTAGTTGCTCCATAGCTCTGTTATGTCTTTTTCTCTCATCGTTATTTTGTAGTTTACTAAACGCGTAATTACTTCCGCTGAAAGCAAGCGCGTTGACCACTGCGCCGCCTATCATCATTACGAGTGAAGCCATTTTTATAAATGTTATTTTTTTACATATTTATATTTTCTGGAATTATTCCTTGCTTAACTAGAAAATCTTTCGTAGCTAATGAAGCTGTAATAACAGCAATCTGCTTTGCTGAGTCTTCAAAGTCTAGTTTGCCAAGAT
>JAMYXO010001902.1:20000-26618 GCA_033310375.1 Conus canariensis | reverse complement strand
TCACTGCTAGTTCCAATGTCATGTTGCCACGTTTGCCGAAAAGACCATTGCAAACTATCTTTGACATTCCTACATAATGTTTTGACGTCTGTTAATGATTGATTGCTCCAAACACAGTCAAAACCAGATTGTACAAGTATGTTTTTAATGCACGTTTACCAGGGAGACACAGTTACTGCGCTATTGTGCAAATGTAACATGAAAGAATAGAACCTAACCGACATTTTATCAACAGGAGATTGAACCACGAACGTAATCATAAACACAAACCTGCACGCGTACGCACGGATGCGCGTGCGCTCGCGCTTGCGAGCAGGCAGGCAGACAGACAAACACACTGACTCACACAGAGATACACACACGTGCACGCATGGACACACACGTTCACGCATGGACACGTGCACGCATGGACACACACACACACATACACACGCGCGCGCGCGCACACACACGCACACACACACAATACAATACAATATTTATTCCTTTTGTCCCTTTGGGGGTATGGTGAGAGGGTGTGTTTGAAGCAATAACAGGAAAAGGAAAACAAGCCAAAATAAAACATAAATTGCTAGTCAATGCTGACATAGACCAACAATTTACAACACTTGAGATAATCTAATATACTTTGACAATAGAAGCATTTGTTTTCGATTAGTAGAAGACATCATTTGACAAAAATTATAGACAGATTTTGGGGAGAGAAATCTTTTTGGCAAATACGTGTTGCGCAAAGTAATGTATGATGAACATTCCATGATAAAATGAAATTCATCACCTATTGCAGGCATGTCACATTTATTACATTACCTTTCTTCTTTTGGAATAGCAAATCGACGATCTACTTCAATTGGTAATTTATGATTAGCACTTGTAAATATAAACATCTGGTAAGCTAGAAATATATTTCTCGTCCTTAAAATCAGATTCACAAAATTTGTAGAAAAAAAACATTCACTGCTAGTTCCAATGTCATGTTGCCACGTTTGCCGAAAAGACCATTACAAACTATCTTTGACATTCCTACATAATGTTTTGACGTCTGTTAATGATTGATTGCTCCAAACACAGTCAAAACCAGATTGTACAAGTATGTTTTTAATGCACGTTTACCAGGGAGACACAGTTACTGTGCTATTGTGCAAATGTAACATGAAAGAATAGAACCTAACCGACATTTTATCAACAGGAGATTGAACCAAACTAGCCCAAAACAGAATCATTCGGACAAAGACTATCATTGAAGTCAATAATGAACGCTTACCTATATCCCACTTTCTAATACAATTAGAGAGAGAGAGAGAGAGAGAGAGAGAGAGAAGAGAGAGAGAGAGCACTCGTTCCTTCATTTACCTGTTATTTTATGTATCTAATTTGGTAGTTACTTAGTGAATAATTGATTCATTAACTGATTACATTATGCATTTCTGAATTTATTTATTCGTTTATTTACCCCTAAGCAATGGTTGCGGCGTATATGCCCTATGATGTGGTAATCACAGTATTACCAATGGAAAGTGGGTTTTTTTTAGGCTTTCTGCTTTTACGTTTACAATTTATATGTGTGACATTGAAATTAATGCCACATAGAGTTTGCCAAAACAGGTGTCCCCCCCCCACCCCCCAACTCCCCGCCTTTCCCCGCTATGTTTTTAGAGGAGTTTGTTTTACATTCGTTTATGTTCTTTTCATTTTTTGGTACACTATTTCTGAATGTTCTCTTTCGTTTTTTTTTTTTTTTTTTTTTTCTTCTTTATTTTTCTTTTTCATTCCTTCTTCTCTTCGGTACACTCGTTTGCTTGTTCGTTCGTTCGTTCATTGTTGTTTTCTTCGTGCGTTTGTTGGGTCGGTCGGTCGGTCGATCGATCGGTCGCTCGTTCTGTCATTCATTCGTTCAGTCATTCGTTTGTAAGTTTGTTCGGTCTGTTGCTGATTCAGTCATTCATTCGTTCAGTCGGTCAATTGATCGTTCAGACAGTCATTCGTACAGTCGGTCGTTCAGTCATTCGTTCGTATATTCGTTCGGTCGATCACTCATTCGTTCCTTCATTCGCTCAGTCGGTCGCTTGTCATGCATTCAATCGGCCGTTCAGTCATTCATTCGTTCAGTCCGTCCGTCTGTCATTCGTTCCGTTAGTCAGTCGGTCGCTCAGCCATTCATTTTGTCAATCGGTCAGTTGGTCGTTCAGACATCCATTCTTTCAGTCGATCGATCCAAACATTTCTTCAATCGGACAGTCGATTGTTCATTCATTCATTCTGTCAGTCGATCATTCATTCGGTCAGTCGGTCAATCAGTCATTCATTCGTTCAGTCGTTCATCAAGTCATTCATTCAGTCGGTCAGTCGGCCGTTCAGTCATTCATTCGTTCAGTCGGTCAGCCGATCGTTCAGTCATTCATTCGGTCAGTCGGTCGTTCATTCTTTCGCGCAGTCGGCTCTTCACTCGGTCAGTCGGTCGTTCAGTCATTCGTTCAGTCGGTCGTCAAGTCATTTATTTATTCAGTCTGTCAGTCGATCACGCATTCATTCATTCGTTCAGTCGGTCCTTCGGTCAGTCATTTGTTTAGTCGGTCAGTTGATCATCCATTCGTTCAGTCGGTCAATCGGTCGTTCATTCATTCATTCGTTCAGTCCATCGTTTAGTCATTCATTCATTCAGTCGGTCAAACGGTAGTTCAGACGTTCATTTGTTCAGTCGGTTTGTCGGCCATTTAGAAATTCACTGGTACCAGTCGGTCAGTCAGTCATTCGTTTAGTCGGTCGTCCAGTCAGTCAATCGGTCGGTCCGTCATTCTTTTGTTTAGTCGATCGATCGGTTGTCAATTTATTCATTCGGTCGTTCAGTCATTCATTCGTTCAGTCCATCGTTTAGTCATTCATTTGTTCAGTCGGTTAGTCGGTCGTTCAGTCATTCATTTGTTCAGTCGGTTAGTCGGTCGTACAGTCATTCATTCGTTCAGTCGGTTTGTCGGCCGTTCGGTCATTCAGTCATATCAGTCGGTCATTCATTCATTCAATTAGTCGCTTAGTTGATCGTTCAGTCAGTCATTCATTTCAGTCGGTCATTTACGCATTTACTCTTTCAGTTGGTCAGTCATTCATTCGTTCGGTCGATTAGTTGATCGTTCAATCATTCAGTCGGTCAGTCGGCGTTGTCATCATTTGTCGGTGTTGTCTGTCTGCTATTCGTTCAGCACGTCGCAAGATCATTATTGTATAGTGCGCGTCAGTGAATTCAATATTCGATTCGTTCGTGCGTCGTGTAATCATGTCATGTCTTGTCAGTGGTCGTAGACATTCGTTCAGTCGGACAGCGGTGTGTCGACTTCATGTGTGTTCAGTGATTGGTGTTATTGTGATTATGTGGTCAGTCGACACTCAGTCATTGTGATTCGTTCGTGCGGTTCGTGTAGTCATCATGTGCATTCGTCAGTAGTGTCATGAGCATGTCATTGTTCGTGGAGTGAGTGGGCATGAGAGGCGGATGGCCGGAGAGGAGGAGCAGAGAGAAGCTGTGGATTCAAGGAGAGGATGGCGGGCGAATAGGCGACCGGACAGCAAGATATAGTATATTGTAATTATTTGTATGTGATATGATTAGCTAAAGCAAAATATGTAGGGAGTCAAAGAACAATAGAAATATGTTTCAAGATTATTAAAAGTGTTGTAGTATTTATTACTGTTATTGTTTTATTGCTTCGTTTTTTTAATTTGGTGTTCGGTGTGTGAGCTCGAGCTGCGTGCTTTTTCTGGTTTTCTGTATTGTAGTTATTGTTGTGTCTCGTGTGCGCGGCGCGTGCATGTGTGTGTGTAGCGTGTGTGTGGTTGTGTGTGTGTGGTGTGTGTGTGTGTGTGTGTGTGTGTGTGTGTGTGTGTGTGTGTGTTGCCGCGAGCGTGGATGTGGTGCGTGTGTGTGTGTGTGTTGTGTGTGTGTGTGTGTGTGTGTGGTTGTGTGTGGTGGTGTAGGTGTATGTGTGTGCAATGTGGTAGCGGCGTGTGTGTGTGTGTGTGTGTGTGTGTGTGTGTGTGTGTGTGGTGTTTGTGTGGATGGTGTGGCTGCGTGCAGGCGCTGTGCGTGTGCGTGCGTGTGTGTGTGTGTGTTGTGTGTGTGTGTGTTGCAGCGTGTGCGCTGCGTGTAAGCAGCGGTACGGTGTGTGTGTTGTGTGTGTCATGTTGCATGCGTCGTAGCAACTTGCAGCGCATGTCGTTGTGTGTTGTGATGTGTGTGTGTGTTGGGTGTCGTGTGCGCGGTTGTGTGAACTAGACGTGTGTGTGGCTGTGTAGCGGACACGCGCCGCTTGGGTGGTGTGTGTGTGTGTGTGTGTGTGTGGTGTGTGGTGAGTGTTGTGTGTGTGTGGTGCATGCGTGCGTGTGTTGTGGTGTGTGTGGTGCGTGCATCGTGTCGTCGCATTGTGCGTGTGTTTTGTGCGTGTTGTGTGTGTGATGTCGTGTCGTGGTGTGTGTTGTGTGATGTGTAAGCTGCTGATGCAGCGCGTCGTGTGTGCTGTGAGTGCGTGTTTTGTGTGTGTGTGTGTGTGTTCGTGTGGTATGTGTGTGTGTCGTTGTGTGTGCGTGTGTCTGTGTGTGTTATTGTGTGTGTTGTGTGTGTGTGTGTGTGTGAGTGTGTAAACGCGAGCAGCGCGCGCCTTCGTTTTGTGTTCGTCTGTGTGTTGTGTGTGTGTGTGTGTGTGTGTCGTTTATGTGTGTTTGTCGTCGTGTGTGCAAGTGTGTCAACTCGGGCCGCGGCTTGTGTGTGTGTGCGTGTGTGCTGTTGGCTGGTGTGTGTGATTGTGAGTATGCGTGCGTGCGTGCGTGCAGGCATGTGGTGTATGTGTGTGTGTCGTGCTGCATGCGTGCACCTCCGTGGAGCCGCGGCATTTGCGTGCGTGTTTCGTGTGCGTTCGTGTATGATGAAGCGGCGTGGGTGTGTGTTGTTGTTTGTCTGCCTGCCTGTGAATCGCGAGCACGCACGTTGTGGTATGAGCGCACAGCAGTGTTGTTCGTATTGTGTCATCGTGTGCGTGCGCTGGTGGTGTATGTGTGTGTTGTGTGTGTGTGGTGCGTGCGGCGGCACGCGCACTCTTGTGTGTCGTGTGTGTGTGCATGGTGCGTGCAGGCGTGTGTGTATGGTGCGTGTGTGCGGTGCTGTGTGTGTTTGTGTGTGTGTGTGTGTGTGTGTGTTGTGTGCGCGTGCTCGTAGCCAGGGCACGCGCCACTGCGTGCGTGTTGTGTCGTGTGTGGTGTGTGCGTGCGTGCGTGTGTGTTGTTGTTGCTGCTGCCGGAGCGCGACGCGTTTGGTAGCGGCCGACCATGTTGTGTTGTGATGCTTCGGTGTGATGCGGTGGTAGTATGTGTGTGTGTGGGTGTGTGTGTGTGTTGTGTGTGTGTGTGTTGTGTGCTGTGGGTGTGTGCTTGTGTGTGTGTGTGGCGGCAGTGTGTGTGTGTAGTGTGTTGTGAGCGTCGTGTGTGTGTGTGTGTGTGCTGCGTGCGTTGTGCTGCGTGCGTCCCCGGCGGCACGCGCACACTGCATGCGTGTTTCTGTGCGTGTTTCGTGTGCGTGCATGTGCGTGCGTGCGTGTGTGTGTTGTTGTCGTGCTGATCGCACGCGCGTTGTGTGTAGAGTCACGAGAATTGTACTGATTGCGAGTGCGGTGTGTATGTGTGTGTGTGTGTGTGTGTGTGTGTGTGTGTGTGTGTGTTGTGTGGTGTGTGTGTAGTGGTGTGTGTGTGTGTGTGTGTGTGTTGTGTGTGTGTGTGTGTGTGTGCGCGGTATTTGTGTGTGCTGTGTGTGTGTGGTGGTGTGTGTGTGTGTGTGTGGTTTGTGCGCGTATGTGCGAGTGTGTAAGCGCGGGACGCGCGTTGGGTGTGTGTGTTGTTGTGTGTGTGTGTGTGTGTGTGGTGTGTGTGTGTGGTGTGTCTGCGTGCGTGTGTGTGTGTGTAGTGTGTGTCATGCTGCATGCGTGCTCCGTGGAAGCAGCGGCACTTGAGTGCGTGTTTCGTGTGCGTTCGTGTTTGTGTGTGTCGTGTGTTTGTTAGGGTGCTGCCTGCTGATTCAAGCGCAGCGCGCACGTTTGTGGGTATGAGTGCGTGCGGAGTATGTTGCGTTCGTGATTGCTCTGTATGCGTGCGCATGCGTCGGCGCGCGTAGTGGCGTGTAAGCGCAGAGAGCGTGCATGTGTGTGTTTGTGTGTGTGTATGTGTGCGGTGTATGTTGAGTGTGTAAGCGCGAGCCGCGCACACTTGTGCTGTGTGTGTGTGTGTGGGGTGTGCGGGGCGCGGGTGTTTGTGTAGTGTGTGGTGTGTATGTGTGTGTGCGCGTGTGTTGTGTGGTGTGTAGTCGCGGCGCCGCGCTGTGTGTGTGTGGGTGTGTGTGTGGTGTGTGTGTGTGTGTGTAGGGTGAGTCGTGCGGCCACGTGTGTGTGATGTGTGTGTTGTGTGTGTTTGTAGCGTTGCGTGCGGCGTCGACGCGCGCGCGCGCGTGCGGGCGCGTGTGTGTGTGTGTTCTGTTGTGCAAGGGCAGCGCAGCGCGCTTGTGTGCGTGCATACGTGTGTGGTGTGTGTGTGTGTTGTGTGTGTTGTGTGTGTGTGTGTGTGTGTGTAAGCGCGAGCGAACGA
>JAMYXO010001902.1:0-15000 GCA_033310375.1 Conus canariensis | reverse complement strand
AGGGGGGAGGGGTTGGGGCGAATGGTGTACGGCAGAACTCATTGTCATCTACGGAATCAAGTACAACTAAATTGCATGGTTGGAAATATTCTTGTTCGATCAGCAAATGAACTATACAGGCGCAAAAATGTAAACGAGGATGGGGAGGGGGTTATCAAACGATCATTTTTTGAAGCAAGTAAAGTCTGTTGTACAGTGGTTATAACCGACATTTTAAGGCTGAACACTACCACGGCTTGTTTTATTGTGAATGATGTGTGTGGTACGACACATGGTATGCACCATTGAGTTTCCTCGTGTTATAAACATGGATGGATGTAAGAAGATTGTAGCATAACCTGCTCGGGACCCTTTCTTCTGTATGACCACCAGCAGGGAGATGGTAAAAACTGTGCAAGGCTTTTTATTTTATTTATTTTTTTTTTTTATTTTTTTTTTTGGGGGGGGAGGGGATGTTGAAAGTGTCTGCATGTTCCAATCTCTTGCCAGGTCCAATGCGTGTCTGAACAAATTTCAAGTACAAGGTACAGAGAATCGTTTGAAGATCTGCTGCCAACGTGGAAGTCAAAATTTGGGAACAGGAAGTTTACGGGGGGGGGGGGGGGGGGGGGGGGGGGCAGTGTAAAGAAAGGGCTATGGCGTTTGACCAAAGCATTTTTAACCCTGTACTGCTTCAGTCGACAAATTTGGGATTGAAAAAGATGCTGCTGTATTCAATTAAACATTCATGTAACATTAGGGCTTTATTCTGCAACATTTTATTACTGTATTCAAAAATTGCCCATCAAATCCAGCATTTTAAAACAAAATTTTGATTTTCCTGTCGAGCTGAGTGTCAAGAACAATGTCTTAAACAGGGAATTCCAGATAAATCTCGGGTTTGGCAACTGGTTTCTATTCATTTCAACACCCTTAAGGACAAGAAAATAAGACGTAAATACACAGCAAAGGCGGGTAGGCACAGCGTCGGGGGGGGGGGGGGGGGGGGGGGGGGGGGGGGGGGAAAAGGGAAGGGCTGTATGAAATTGCATCTGTATGCATGTGTATCCATGCATGTGCATTTTTGTGCGCATTTGTGCGTGTGTGTGGAGGGGGGGGGGGGGTGGGGAAGGGGAGAAAAGCACTCAAGTATTTCCAGTTCCGAGGGCGGTCTCAAAGTTACACCGATTTCCTGTTCCTATTTTCCTCAGTCACAAATTCTTAAAACTTCTGAAATTGTTCGAATGCATTTTGAAACTGAAGTGCGAGGTATACATTTTCTTGCAATGATGGTTGAATACGAAGGGCTCCTCTTCGCTTCTCTATCAATTTTATCATTTAAAGCGGTGTCTGCACCCACGCACACACAAATGTAGCTCTTGCTTGTGACTTTAGGAAAATTGAGGATTTACTTAAACACCCGTGCAAGAAAACGTACTTTAGGCTATCACAGTTGAAACAAGTTTTACAGTAAAGATCGACATGTTTATCCAAGATTGTAAGTGTTAGGCCGAGTGATATGTGGAACCTGCTTGTTTTTCTGTTCTCAGCCCATCTGCATATATTTTTTTCAAATGTTTAGGATTCATGTTTACACCCCAAGCAACAAGGGCTACGGTGTTATTTCGTTAACTCAATTACTAACACGGTCTATCTGCTCCATTGTAAAGCTGGTGTTGGAATTTGTTGGTTTCAGAAAAATAACTTTTCAGATTTTGGGCTTTTCATCTTCAGACCGACCTTTGTTCAAACTGAATTTACTGTTTGCTTGGCATTTGATTGATCTAATCTGACCAATTGATGCTTAGTTTGGAAAATAGTGTCCCGAGTTCAGGCAACAGTTGCGATATGGAACGTCATCGTCAACCAGTTTATAAACACTAAATTGATTTTATATTCCTTGCAGTGCGAGTTCCGCAATGATGCAAGTTACTTGAAAATACACACTACATCACGCCACTATTTAACAGGAAATTTCAAAGAGCTTTTGCAAACTGCTCATAACGGGAAACAAACCCGGTTTCAAAACCAGGAAAAGAGCAAGATAACGTCGGGTGGAGCGATCGTGAACGCGCCGTCAAGGAAAAAAATGAAAGCCCGGACAGCAAGGTCTACAAGGAGATGGAAAAGTACAAATCATGTGACCCACTACATAGAAATTACCGAAGTAGCTCTCTGAAAAAGGCAAGAGGGCACCAGCCAAGATGACGCCTTTTGCAGATCCGTTCGGAAAGACCAACGGCAAAATGGCTTCACAAACGTGTTGACAGACAGAAGAGAAAGGTATGCATGTGCTTGGTAATCAAAAGCAAATGACAACCACTGGACATGAGGCTCATGATAGACAGCAACACTGGAAGCACAGACAGCGAGACCACAAACGGAAATACATTTTAAGCCAAGAAAATGCTCATTTCATTGAAATGTTTTATTTACAGTTATAACGCATTTAAAAACGTAAATCAGAATAACACATGCAAACAAAAAGGGTGGAGGGGGGAATGGTGGTCTAGAGGGGAGGGCCACGGAGCTGATCTGAGATGCTTCCAGAGACGAAGGTGTGCGGTCCAATTAATTTGAAGAGACGACTACCAGTCTCTGCAACGAGCAGGCACAAGAAGATGACCCTGGCTTGAAGAGGTAGTTGACGTTACCGTCGCCACAGCATTCACACCAGCTCCCTGAGACCTCGTCAGGGTTACTGTGCTGTTTCTTGGGTCAGCAGACTCCTGCTGTAACAGACAGTTTGAACATTTAAATCTGATCCGTTTCACACACAGGTAAACACACCCACACACAGTTCCAGCTGCAAGTCAAAAAGTCCTGTTAATAGCAACTATCAGTTTGGCATCCACTTAAGACTGGCATCCACTTAATACTATCAATCCAAACAATTTACCTTGATCTTGCGGCGGTCAAAAGGCAGTCTAACGCCAAGCTGTTTCTGAAAGCTTGACTTCAGCCAATGACCCAGATGACACGGAGAACCAGCAAGCAGATCTAGGAATGGTCTTAAGTCTCAAACACTAATGTTCTAAATGGGCCTAGACCCAGTCACCACGTAAAGCCAGCATAACCAGCTGCTCATCCTTTAGACGAGTATGAACCAAACAAAATCATACAACATCACCCGTTTTTCAAAGCAAAAACAAACAAAAACAAACAAAACAAAAAAAAAAACCCAGAAACGTCACTGTTGCCACCTAACTTGCATATCGCACCTTATTTTTTTTTAAGTGTTCAGCACCTACCATGCTTTTCGATGTGGACTCCTTACCTGGTTCTCAAAACACCTGAATATTAAAAATGCATTCACATTAAATCGCGTTATGACACGCTTGGATAACTGTACATATACGTGCAAAGGTCTGATGTCCTTGTACACAAAAAGTCTTATTTTACTCCTTGTGAACCAAGATTAATACGCATAGGTTTGTTATAAGGGAGAACACCAGACATGTGAAGGATCTGGCCAGAAAATGCATACAACTGTAAGGACACATACATTTCAATGACTAACACAGAAAAAGTACCACTGTAAAGGAACACATACGACTTCAATGACTGAACACAAAATGCATACCAATGTAAGGAACACTAAGCTCAATGACTGAACACAGAAATGCATCAACTGTAAGGAACACATAACGACTTCCAATGACTGAACACTAGAAAAATGCATACCAACTGTAAAGGAACACATAACGACTTCAATGACTGAACACAGAAAATGCATACCAACTGTAAAGGAACACATAACGACTTCAATGACTGAACACAGAAAAATGCATACCAACTGTAAAGGAACACATAACGACTTCAATGACTGAACACAGAAAAATGCATACCAACTGTAAAGGAACACATAACGACTTCATCAATGACCTGAACATACCAAGAGAAACAATGCATACCAACTGTAAAGGAACACATAACGACTTCAATGACTGAACACAGAAAAATGCATACCAACTGTAAAGGAACACATAACGACTTCATCCAATGACTGAACACAGAAAAATGCATACCAACTGTAAAGGAACACATAACGACTTCAATGACTGAACACAGAAAAATGCATACCAACTGTAAAGGAACACATAACGACTTCAATGACTGAACACAGAAAAATGCATACCAACTGTAAAGGAACACATAACGACTTCATCAATGACTGAACACAGAAAAATGCATACCAACTGTAAAGGAACACATAACGACTTCAATGACTGAACACAGAAAAATGCATACCAACTGTAAAGGAACACATAACGACTTCATCCAATGACTGAACACAGAAAAATGCATACCAACTGTAAAGGAACACATAACGACTTCATCCAATGACTGAACACAGAAAAATGCATACCAACTGTAAAGGAACACATAACGACTTCATCCAATGACTGAACACAGAAAAATGCATACCAACTGTAAAGGAACACATAACGACTTCAATGACTGAACACAGAAAAATGCATACCAACTGTAAAGGAACACATAACGACTTCAATGACTGAACACAGAAAAATGCATACCAACTGTAAAGGAACACATAACGACTTCATCCAATGACTGAACACAGAAAATGCATACCATACTGTAAAGGAACACATAACGACTTCATCCAATGACTGAACACAGAAAAATAGCCACTACCAACTGTAAAAGGAACACATAACGACTTCATCAATGACTGAACACAGAAAAATGCATGCCAAACTGTAAAGGAACACATAACGACTTCATCCAATGACTGAACACAGAAAAATGCATACCAACTGTAAAGGAACACATAACGACTTCATCCAATGACTGAACACAGAAAAATGCATACCAACTGTAAAGGAACACAGCTTCATGCAATGACTGAACACAGTTCATACATTTTACAGTAAGTCATCACCAGCATGAATTCATAAAAATATGAATTATACAAATAGCCACTATCAAATGTTTCTGATATTACAATGGTCTAAGGAGACAAGAATTACACAAATAGGCACCATCAAATGTTCCTGATATTGAAATGGTCTAAGGAGACAAATCTTCAACATGACCAAATAGGACAGAGCTCGGAACTTCTTAACCATCTTTCTGACAGTTCAACACGACTATGAACTGTAAATCACACATACATACAAAGAGGGAAACATCAGACCCCTTCTGTTGCTTCACATTTCCCTTTTTGAAGGCCTCTCAAAACTGAACAAAGTACCAAAACATGTACATCGAATGCAACAATAACAAGATAAGCTGCATACTAAGAGTATAATGAATGTCATCCCAATAATGTCCATGTCATTCACACCGGCGAACCAACATAACCAAACTGAAAACATTTTTAAACTAAAATAAACACTCGGTGGTGGTTCTCAAGGCCCAGTCACAACAGCATCACAGCCACAGGGGGGGGGTGCACTGCAGCCTCATGGGGAGTGCACTGCTGTCTGTTTAACTGGCCTGGACACTCAGACCAGAGAACCAAGCTTAACTGATACGCACTTACCAATTTGATGCGATGCACTCAAGTTCATGCACTTACCAATTTGATGCGATGCACTCAAGTTCATGCACTTACCAATTTGTTGTGATGCACCCAAGTTCATGCACTTACCAATTTGTTACGATGCACTCAAGTTCATGCACTTACCAATTTGTTGCGATGCATTCAAGTTCATGCACTTACCAATTTGTTACGATGCACTCAAGTTCATGCACTTACCAATTTGTTGCGATGCATTCAAGTTCATGCACTTACCAATTTGTTGCGATGCACTCAAGTTCATGCACTTACCAATTTATTGCGATGCACTCAAGTTCATGCTGCATACCACTCGGATCCCACAGCAAGATCCTACTGTCATCAGGGTCATAGTGCAGCGTGGTTAACCGTTGGGATGTCAACTCTGTAAATAGAACTTGAGCGTGTACACATCTTTGGCAATTCACACAAAGTCTTTGGCCGTCTTCAGATACCATGAAAGCCAAGCACTTGGTATCAAAACAATAAAACACTACAAAAAAATACTACACGCAACACTCTCAAACAACCCTCCTTATCACTGGCCATCTCAAACGACTCGAAGCTCAAGCAAAAACGTTATGTTTGTGTTCACCTGCACACACCTCACACCCAAGTTCTCCCGTTGTCTACAGCAGTCGGAGACACCTGCACAAAATATTCACATAACATTGCCATCAATATGCCATGAGCACACACATGCACACCATCTCTCCTCACACATCCTTCTCCCAATCCCCATCTTCTCCCAATCCCCATCTCTCCCAATCCCCATCTTCTCCCAATCCCCATCTTCTCCCAATCCCCATCTTCTCCCAATCCCCACCATCTTCTCCCAATCCCCATCTTCTCCCCACGCCACCACCTCAGTCCCTTCCAGCCATCCTTCCGTTGTACGGTGAGCACAAACCGTCTATCAAGTCCTCAGCTGATGGTCAGCCACAAACCCATCATCACTACCAGAGCTGTGTCCTCAGCTGATGGTCAGCCACAAACCCACCATCACTACCACCAGAGCTGTGTCCTCAGCTGATGGTCAGCCACAAACCCACCATCACTACCGCCAGAGCTGTGTCCTCAGCTGATGGTCAGCCACAAACCCACCATCACTACCACCAGAGCTGTGTCCTCAGCTGATGGTCAGCCACAAACCCACCATCACTACCGCCAGAGCTGTGTCCTCAGCTGATGGTCAGCCACAAACCCACCATCACTACCACCAGAGCTGTGTCCTCAGCTGATGGTCAGCCACAAACCCACCATCACTACCGCCAGAGCTGTGTCCTCAGCTGATGGTCAGCCACAAACACACCATCACTACCACCAGAGCTGTGTCCTCAGCTGATGGTCAGCCACAAACCCACCATCACTACCGCCAGAGCTGTGTCCTCAGCTGATGGTCAGCCACAAACACACCATCACTACCACCAGAGCTGTGTCCTCAGCTGATGGTCAGCCACAAACCCACCATCACTACCAGAGCTGTGTCCTCAGCTGATGGTCAGCCACAAACCCACCATCACTACCGCCAGAGCTGTGTCCTCAGCTGATGGTCAGCCACAAACCCACCATCACTACCAGAGCTGTGTCCTCAGCTGATGGTCAGCCACAAACCCACCATCACTACCAGAGCTGTGTCCTCAGCTGATGGTCAGCCACAAACCCACCATCACTACCAGAGCTGTGTCCTCAGCTGATGGTCAGCCACAAACACACCATCACTACCACCAGAGCTGTGTCCTCAGCTGATGGTCAGCCACAAACCCACCATCACTACCACCAGAGCTGTGTCCTCAGCTGATGGTCAGCCACAAACACACCATCACTACCACCAGAGCTGTGTCCTCAGCTGATGGTCAGCCACAAACACACCATCACTACCACCAGAGCTGTGTCCTCAGCTGATGGTCAGCCACAAACCCACCATCACTACCAGAGCTGTGTCCTCAGCTGATGGTCAGCCACAAACACACCATCACTACCAGAGCTGTGTCCTCAGCTGATGGTCAGCCACAAACCCACCATCACTACCAGAGCTGTGTCCTCAGCTGATGGTCAGCCACAAACACACCATCACTACCAGAGCTGTGTCCTCAGCTGATGGTCAGCCACAAACACACCATCACTACCAGAGCTGTGTCCTCAGCTGATGGTCAGCCACAAACCCACCATCACTACCGCCAGAGCTGTCCATGGCCAGCAGCTGGAACACTTCAAAGTTGGGATCCGTCACCGTTGGTGCCCAGTCTACATCAAAAAATCAAGTGCAGCAGAGACCAAGAGGGCTGTCTAGCAAATGAAAAACAGTTATTGCAAAAATTCGAGCAAGTTATGAACTAATTTCAGACACACACACATCGAACAGCAGCGAATGGCTGTCTGCCATTGACTACAGTTATCTGCCAAAATTGAGACAAGTTGTGATCTGCAATTCAGACTACAAGTGGCTTCTGCATTGACAATGGCTACTGCCATTGACTACAAGTTATGGCTATCTGCCATTGACTACAAGTTATGGCTATCTGCCATTGACTACAATGCTATATGATGGCTGATCTGCCATTGACTACAAGTTATGGCTTCTGCCATTGACTACAAGTTATGGCTATCTGCCATTGACTACAAGTTATGGCTATCTGCCATTGACTACAAGTTATGGCTATCTGCCATTGACTACAAGTTATGGCTATCTGCCATGACTACAAGTTATGGCTATCTGCCATTGACTACAAGTTATGGCTATCTGCCATTGACTACAAGTTATGGCTATCTGCCATTGACTACAAGTTATGGCTATCTGCCATTGACTACAAGTTATGGCTATCTGCCATTGACTACAAGTTTGGCTATCTGCCATTGACTACAAGTTATGGCTATCTGCCATTGACTACAAGTTATGGCTATCTGCCATTGACTACAAGTTTGGCTATCTGCCATTGACTACAAGTTATGGCTATCTGCCATTGACTACAAGTTATGGCTATCTGCCATTGACTACAAGTTATGGCTATCTGCCATTGACTACAAGTTATGGCTATCTGCCATTGACTACAGTTATGGCTATCTGCCATTGACTACAAGTTATGGTTATCTGCCATTGACTACAAGTTATGGCTATCTGCCATTCACTACAAGTTATGCTATCTGCCATTGACTAAAAGTAGCTACTATGGCTATCTGCCATTGACTACAAGTTAAGGTAATGTTGCTTATAGCCACCGCCAGTGCACTACAAGTTATGACTGTCTGCCAAAAGTTAAAGAGTAACTACAGGCTTTATGCCAAAATAATACTCTAAACTGAAGGTAAGAAGGTAATGTTGCTTATAGCCAGCGACCGCAAAGGGCCACATCGGGCTGTCACCACTAAAATCACCCTAAAGTATCTTATAAAAAAAATTAATTAAAAAAAAAATGTCACACATCTCTTTAAAATACATCTTTCATAACGCACAGAACGTCGTTTAAAAATCTTTATCGTAAAATCTTAAATCAGATAAAAAGTAATCCTCTCAAAACTAAAGACAGTCAGTGGGACATCTCTGAACAGGGTTTCATGACCTGCTGTATGTTATGTATGATAGATAGTTATAAAGACAAGCCCTTTCCACCATAAAGAGGTGATATCAGAGCTGTACACTGAGGGTCATTACATGACTCGAGTTATACAAACGCATATGCAATCTGCAACCTTAAAATGTATTAAAAAAAACAACTAAATCTTATAAAACATGTTCACATCCTCTTAAAAACTGAAATATCACAAATACTTGCACATTTCTAAAAAAGCTCACTAAGTGACATCTTATCAAAATATTTTCCTCTGATCTCACTGAGATCATCACACTCAGTCAACACATGCTTAAGAGTGTATACACAATCGCATGCAAAACAATGGGGGCGATCTTCTCCCTTTAAAAGGAAAGAATGAGTAACATAACTATGTCCAATATGCAGTCTACTTAAAACACATTCTACTTTCCTGGTTTTGCAAACCGAAGGTAACCATTCGGACAAGTCTGGCAATATCTCATGGAGTTTGTTTTCCGATTCCAAATTCCAATCATCTTGCCAACGTTTCTTTAGAAACTTATTTATTAGCGGTTTAAGATCCGGATATGGTAACCGATGGGATCACTTGACAGGATCATTTAACGCTTTCCTTGCTTGTCTGTCCGCTATCTCATTGCCCGTAATACCGCAGTGGCTAGGGACCCACCAAAACACAACTTCTTCATCTACAGGGAGTTCGGTTAAAAGTTCTAAAATGGATATTAACTTAGAATGGTCACAAGTTGACGATTTAAGAGCTTGTAAAGCTGAGAGAGAATCAACGACTGTAACAAAAGACTTTCGAGTTGAACTTTGCACAGTCTTTAAAGCCAAGTATAGTGCTTCTAATTCTGCAGTAAAATAGAAGAATGATCTTTCAGACGTAAAGAATGAGAATGGCCCGAGGCAGATGTTGATGCTGCAGCAACTTTCTCTTCCAATTTGGAACCATCCGTATAGAGAAATGTTCGATGTTTATGTTTCTCTTTCTTTTCTAAAAAAAAGATGTTTATAAATCTCTGGACTTGTTTCTTTCTTATAAGCAGAGAGAGAAAAATCTATTTGTGGAGTTACCAGTTTCCATAGCGGGACATCGGCAACAGTAAGGTCATCAACATCCACTAAATTTATGTTAGCCTCTTTAAAATAGTCCTTTACTCTCTGGCCAAAAGGAGGGGTCAACGTAGATGCTTCCAACAGGCCGGCAGGTGGAGGCTCAAAAACACAAGAGTAGGCTGGATTCTCTGGGGAAGCCTTCAACTTTAAATAATAATTCATACCGAGTTTAGTACGACGGAGGTTTAAAGATGGTTCATGAGCCTCCGCGTACAAACTAGAGACCGGCGATGTTCTAAAAGCACCGAGAGCCATCCGTAGACCTTGATGATGAACCGTGTCCAATAGCTTTAAGGAAGACTTTGCAGCTGACCGTATACCTGGCAACCGTAATCGAGCTTTGATCTCACTAGAGCTCGATAAAGGTTTAACAGAGTAAATTTGTCTGCGCCCCAATCGGCGCGACCAACTACCTTTAATATATCCAAAGTTTTAAAACACCTTGCCTCAAATCCCTTATGTGAGGTAAAAACGTGAGCTTCTCATAAAAAAATCACGCCTAAAAATCTGGCTTCGTGCACAACTTTGATCGATTCACCAGAAATCTTAATGTCCGGCTCTCCAAAAGGGCCTCTAAGTTTCGTAAAATGCATACACACAGTCTTGGACTGAGAAAAGTTAAAACCATTCTCTTCAACCCACTCTTGGATGTTCTTGACACATAGCTGAAGCTGACGTTCCACTGAAGGTAAAAATTTCCCTCTAATCGCAAGGGAGAAGTCATATACAAACAAAGAAGCATCGGCACCTTTTACAACAGACTCAACAATATTGTTAATTTTGATACAAAGCAACAAGGGAGATAAAATGCTTCCCTGGGGTACTCCCTGTTCTTGAACAAAGAAGTCTGACAAAACTGATCCTGAACGCACACGGAAACAATAATCCTGTAAAAAATGTTCATAAAAACGGGGAGCCTGCCCCTAAACTCCATGTTGAAAAGGTCTCTCAGAATGCCGTACCTCCAGGTGGTGTCATATGCTTTCTCCAAGTCAAAGAATATAGAGATAACATGCTGTTTGCGAGCGAAGGCTTCTCGCACAAAAGATTCCAAACGTACAAGTTGGTCTACAGTACACCTTTTCTTACGAAAGCCACATTGATATTGGCCAATAAACCCTTATCCTCTAGCGTCCACAAGAGACGCACCGAGATCATCCTTTCCATAGTTTTACAAAGACAACACGTCAACGCTATAGGACGGTAGTTATTCGGATCCGAGTTGTCCTAACCTGGTTTAGGGATGGGTACAATAATAGCTTCCTTCCATTTTTCGGGAAAACTTCCTGATTCCCAAATACCGTTATAAATCTGAAGAAGAATAGAACGACTTTCCGCCGGAAGATGACGAAGCATTTCATAATGAACCTCGTCTGGGCCAACTGCTGAATTGTTAGACTTGTGGAGGATTGGTCTAATTCCCACTGTGAAAACAGAGCATTATAGTCCTCAGAGTTGTCAGATAAAAAATGAGGACGGTGTTTCTCTGATTCTACTTTAATTTTTTTTTTAATTTACTGGAATAATGGTTAGATGATGAATTTTGAGAGATGGAAGATTAAGAGGCCAAGAGGTTTGCTATGTCTTTTCTATCCAAAATTGGTTTCCCATTGATTTTCAGGTGTCTCAGACCAGAAGATCTTTTCCCTTTGATTCTTTTGATGGCTTTCCATACTCGGGCAGATGATGTTGTAGAATTTTAGAAGGAACAAAAGTTACGCCACGAGTTCTTTTTACATCTTTTGATAATATATTTCGCTTTAGCTTTTAGTCTTTTATACTCAATTCGATTTTCTTCCGTCGGATGTTTTATGGAATTTTCTAAGCGCTTTCCTGCGATTTCTAATAGCTTCTTTGCACTCATTATTAAACCAAGGCACTTTAGGAGGTTGTTTTGGATCTATCACAGATTTAGGAATACAATCAGACGCTATGTCCATCAGGATAGAAGTAAAGGTGTCCATGTGATCTGACTGAGAAAGAATGACTGTAGTTATTTTGGTCTTGCATTGAAGTTCCAACAAGGCCCAATTAGCATGTTTCAAATTCCAACATTCTGATGTCTCATCGTCAGATGTCGCCAACTTTCTAATAAAATGGGGAAATGGTCACTGCCGCATAAATCTTCGTGAGGTTCCCATTTGTAATCTAAAAGTAGAGAGGGAGAACAGAGAGATAAGTCAATAGCTGAGGAAGTTCCATGCGTAGAGTGAACGAAGGTTGGTTGATTGTTCTTCAGAATACATAGTTGATGTTCGGAAATGAGGTTCTCGATCGTCTGTCCTCTATGATCCGAACGCGGATCACCCCAAATGGGAGAATGGGCATTAAAGTCTCCGAGGAGAAGGAGCGGTGATGGTGATTGCTCAATAAGGTTCTGGAGGTCTTGTTTGGAAACATTTTCAGGAGGAAGATAAATGGAACATACAGAAAAGGTGATATTACCAGAAACAGTTGCTGCCACAGCTTGTAAAGAAGTGTTCAATGGAATTTCTGCTGCAGGGAAAGAATTATGAATATAAAGGCATACACCACCTGAGTTTGAATTAGGATATTTAGATAAACAAGCATAGTTTCTAATGAGGATCGGTTGCTGAATCTGATGCTCTTGCAATGCAATAATATTGGGGGAAAAACGTTTACATAATAGGAGCAAATCTTCATAACTGCTCCTCAACCCTCTCATTCCACTGGAGAATACTCATAAAAAAGGTTAAAATAAGGTAAGAGGTAAGGTAATGTTGCTTATAGCCCAGCCGACCGAAAAGGGCCACATCAGGGCTGTCACCACGTTAAAATCAACCCACAAGTCATCTTAAATTTAAAAAAAATAAATAAATAAAAACACTTTCACACATCTCTTTGAATTACATCTTCTACAAACGCACCAGAAACGTCGTTAAAAAATCTTTCTTCCGTAAAATCTTAAATCAGATGAAAAATGTTAATCTCTCTCAAAAACTCAAAGATCACGTCAGGTGGGACATCTCTGAACAGGGTTTTCATGGACTCTGCTGTAAAGTGTTTATGTCTCACATCGTACAAGTCCCAACAATCTAAAAGAATATGTTTCACTGTGAGTGGCACATGACATGGAATGCACCACGGAGCTTCCTCACTCTTTAAAAGGTGTGAATGGGTAAAATATAATGGCCGGTGCAGAGCCGGCACAGAACTGTTTCTTCTTACGACCACCAGACGTAGAGAGAGGAACTCCTTAAGTTGGACGGATCTGAAAGAGTTTGTTATCCGTCTGTGTGTTCCAATCCTCCTGCCAGAGGTCTTTGACATAATCGGTAATTTTGGGTTTCAGATCCGAGCAGGGAATATATATGTTGGACAATTTTTCCGTTGTGGCATTCTTGGCTAAACGATCAACCATTTCATTCCCTCTGATGCCAACATGACGAACCCAAGCCAGAATAATGTTGTGACCATCCGCTTTCAACTTGGTAAAAAGTTCAAAAAAGTGTACAAATTCGGGATGTTGAAGGTTGCGACCAGCTATGGCCTCCAAAGCAGACAGCGAATCTGACAAAACCAGAAAGTCTTTCTTTGCTGATTGAGAGCTTATCTTCAATGCCAGAATCAGAGCAGTAAGTTCAGCATAATAGACAGAAGCATCTGAAAGAATATGTTCCAACAATATTTGAGAAGGAGCATCAGGGCAATAGGCTGCACAGGCCACTCCATCTTCAGACTTGGAACCGTCAGTGAAAATTTTCAGATAGGATGGGAATTTTGAACAGAGGTCAGCATACAAAGCCTTGTATGCCAGAGAGCTGGTAGACTCTTTGCGAAAAGCTGCAAGATCAAAACGAATCTCTGGTGTGAAAAAGGTCCATGGAGGCTTATCTGGAAACTTTGAAAAATCGGACACAACTCCTAGGTCTAGACCTGCATTCTGCGCGTGAGGCTGCATACGAAGACCAAACGGCGGAATACAGTTAGGGTTTTCGAATTTGCTTTGAAACTGGGGGTCAAAGACACAGTCATAGGCAGGATTCTCCGGTTCCGAGGACAGTCTGATATAGTAATTCAAAGACAATTTCAGCCTGCGGTTGGACAGTGAGGGTTCACCTGCCTCTGCGTACAAGCTGTACACAGGGGTGGTGCGGAATGCTCCAAGACAGAGACGAAGCCCTTGATGGTGGATAGGGTCCAAGAGTTTAGGTAAGACGGTCTTGCAGAGCCGTACACAGCACAACCATAGTCCAGTTTGGAAGGACCAAGGCTCTGTAAAGGTGCAGCAAAGTTTTCTTATCAGCACCCTAGTGTGTGCTACGACCCGCAGAATATTCAGAGCTTTCTGGTAAGAGATTTTTAATGTAGCTGAGAAAGTTGAGTTTTTTTATCAAAAATACCCCCAGAAATCTGGCTTCTTTTACAGCTGAAATGGTGGACTTGTCCAGACGAATTTCAGGATCAGCAAAGAATTGACGAAAATTGTGGAAATGGATTAACTGAGTTTTGGTACTTGAGAAGATAAACCCGTTTTCCGCGGCCCACTGTTGGATCTTGTTGACACAAAGTTGGAGTCGACGCTGTACGCTGGCGTAAGAAACTCCAACTGCGTACAGCGCGAAGTCGTCAACGAACAGAGAGGACTCAGAGCCCTGGCTTACTGATTTCACAATGTCGTTGATTTTGATGCTGGAGAGCAGGAGAAAGGATGCTCCCTTGAGGTACACCCAACTCCTGCCCATGGTTGTCAGAGAGTGTGGTGCCAACACGCACCTGGAACTGTCGATCAGCCAGAAAGTGTTTGAATAAACAGAGGCAGGTGACCACGAAAACCAAGTCTGTGCAGGTCCACAAGGATTCCTGATT
>JAMYXO010001901.1:0-10000 GCA_033310375.1 Conus canariensis | reverse complement strand
ACATATACATACAATGGTAACTAAAACGGTTACTACATTATATTGGCAACGACGGACGAAGAAACGAACCAAAAGAACGATTGTTGATGATTTGTTGCGTTGGTAAGTACGATCGATCGAGTCGACTTCCAAATGGCTGCTGCGCTTCCCACGCATCCTCCATTCGACTGTTCTTCAGAAGCAAGGGCAACTCGATGGCAAAAATGGGTATCAAGGCTGAAGAATCTCTTCCTTGCCTACAATACTGAAGATGACCAGCGTCAGAAAGCACTTCTACTCACCTATGCTGGTGATGAACTCAATGATATTGTGGACACCTTCACGAACGAACAAACTCGTCCTGCTGGTGGCGAAACCCATTTTCAAACGCTTGTTTCTGCCATCACCGAACATTTCAATCCCTTAAACAAATGTAGAATTTCAGAAATACATATTCCGGCATTGCTACCAGAAAGGTGATATTGACAATTTTTATGGGGAATTGAAACAACTAGCAACAACATGCAACTTCAATGATGCAGGTGCTGAGATAGAATCTCAATTCATCACAGGCTGCCAATGCCAGAAGGTACGTGAAAAAGGACTAGCAAGCCCCAACATGACTGAAAGATTTGCTGACGTATGCACGTACGCTAGAACTCACATCAAAGCAATCCAAAGCAATGACTGTGCCAGCAGCGGTACACCATGTTTCGCACAAGGCACGACCTCGTAGCCATCAACATAGTCGACAACCGCAACAACCAACCACTTGTCGCAATTGTGGTGGAGAATGGCCTCATCCTGGTGGACAACGCTCCTGTCCAGCATACAACAAGCGATGCAACAACTGTTCAAAACTACACCACTTTGCATCAGTATGCCGCTCAAATACCAGTGCCACATCTTCATCATTATCAACAAAAGCCTTGTCCAAGAAACCAAAGCATTTCAGCTGGAAGAAGAAATCAAGAAAATCACACATTCATCAAATCAATGACAGCAGTGATGAAGATGAAGCCAACGCTATCGTTGATCAGTCTACCGATCCTGATGATATTGAATACGTCTTCACAACACATCAATCCAGTGAACTTCCTCATTTTAGCGTTTCCATCAATGAACATGTTTTTTTCATTCCTAGCAAATTCCGGTGCTTCCATCAATCTGCTGTCTGAACAACATTTCAACGAACTCAAGCCGAAACCAAAGCTACAGCCTTCCAACAAGCGAGTGACAGCATATGGTAACAAAAGTTCAATCCCAGTACTTGGTGCATTCAATGCTGTACTAAATTGTGAAAACACCAGTGTTACTGCTACCATGTTTGTAGTATCCGGCAATGAGCAACCGATTCTCTCCTGGAAAACGTGTCAAGATCTCAAGCTATTGACCACCATCAACCATGTCAAACCCAGTACATGAACAATTGAGAGAAGAGTACCCTGAACTATTCACCGGTCTTGGTTGTTTGAAAAGCAAACCAGTCCATCTCCATATTGATCCTGAAGTTCAACCAGTCGCTCAACCATACCGACGTGTTCCATTCCTTGTGCGCAAGGACATAGAAGAACAGCTGAAGAAAGACGAAGAACTGGGAATCATTGAAAAAGCAAGTGGACCAACTCCATGGGTATCTCCAGTGGTTGTCGTACCCAAAGCCAAACAACCTGGTAAGGTACGTGTTTGTGTGGACATGAGAGCTGCAAACCGTGCCATCCGACGTGAACGTCAGTCAACCCCAACTCTCGACGAGCTGAAGACTATGCTTTCTGGAGCACGAGTATTCAGCAAGCTGGACCTGAATCAAGGCTACAATCAGCTGAAACTGGACAAAGATTCTCGCTCCATCACCACATTTGCCACTCACCTCGGTCTCTACCGATACCGTCGTCTGTTTTTTCGGTGTAAATTCAGCCAGCGAGATCTTCCAAGAATCAATCCGCCAAGCACTTTCAGGCCTCCCGGGAGTTGTCAACATCAGCGACGACATTCTGTGTTTTGGTACGTCACAGACAGACCATGACACCAACCTCCGCAACTTGTTTGAGAGACTCAAACTGAAAGGGCTGACACTTCATAGTGACAAGTGTGAGTTCAACAAGAAATCGCTGGAATTTCTTGGAATCATCTTCGGTGAAGACGGCATCAAACCTAGTCAAGATAAGCTCAAGGACATCCTTGATCTTCCAACGCCCACCAATGCAACCGAAATCCGAAGCCTTCTGGGCATGATGAATTTTTGTGGTTCCCGCCACATTCCCAACTATGCCTCATTGACACACGACCTGCGACAACTTACCAAGAAAGGCACTCCTTGGTCCTGGACATCAAAACATGATAAATCGCTGACCAAGTTGAGAAAAACCCTAAGTAATACAACAACTCTTGCCTATTTCGACCCAAAGAAGTCCACTGACATATACACAGATGCAAGTCCAGTGGGAGTATCAGCCATTCTTACCCAAGAAGGTCGAATCATCCAATTCGCAATCAGAGCTCTTTCACCCACAGAACAAAGATACTCTCAAACTGAACGAGAAGCTTTCGCTATCGTGTGGTCTTGTGAATACAACCACATCTTCATTTTTGGTGCTCCATTCACGGTCCACACAGATCACAAGCCCTTGATGTCAATGTTTAACAATTCACGGGCTCAACTGTCTGCTCGTATTGAACGCTGGGTTATGCGACTGCAGTTATATGAAATGACAGTAGTGTAACGCCCTGGTGTTGATAATCCTGCAGATTATCTGAGCCGACATCCAGTCCATCAGTCTTCCTGCACAGACCAAGAAAAAGACGCCGAAGACTATCTGCACTACATTGTTACCACTCCAACACCGAAAGCAATGACCATCGATGAAGCTGCTGATGAAACAGCAAAAGACACCATGCTGAATGCTGTGATTGAAGCAATACTCTCCAATCACTGGTACAACAAAGGAAAAGAAGTGGACACACAAACATTCCACAGTCTCTACGTTTCCCATGCAGAACTGTCACTTGCTCACGACTCGCGCATCATTCTGAAAAACCGCCAGATTGTCCTACCTGCCTCACTACACCAGAAAGCTGTGAACATCGCACACACTGGGCATCAAGGCGTTATCAAGACAACCGCACTTCTGCGTGAGAAAGTTTGGTTCAAAGGCATGCAACCTCTCGTTGAGCGTACAGTTAAAAACTGCATGACCTGTCAAGTGGCAACACCGAAAACGACACGTGAACCACTCCAGATGTCTGATCTACCCAACGCACCATGGACCGAACTTTCCTGTGATTTCGGACATCTTCCCAATGGCAAATACATTCTTGTCGTTACTGATGAGTATTCCAGGCACCCCATTGTCGACGTGCGCGATTCAACATCAGCGAACACCGTCATTCCACGTCTGGACAAAATCTTCGCTGAATTCGGAATCCCGGAAAGTCTCAAAACTGACAATGGACCTCCCTTCAATTCCCACCAGTTTGCTCAATACTGCCAACACATGGGCATCAAGCATCGCAAAATCACCCCCCCCCCACCCTGTGGCCCCGTGCAAACGCAGAGACGGAACGTTTCATGCGTACCATCAAGAAAGTCATCAAATCATCCACCCTTCCCAACTTCAAGCAGGAAATGTACAAATTTCTACTTGACTACCGCACTACCCCTCACTGCACCACCGGTGTTCCCCCTGCTACCGCCCTCTTTAATCGCAACCTGAAGACCAAACTACCCCAACTCCCAGCACAATGCCATGATGCTGACCAGGAAATGCGCGTCAGAGATGCACAGCAAAAAGCAAATATGAAGCGCTACGCTGACGATAAGGCATACATCAAGCCTTCATCCATAACCGTAGGTGATGCTGTACTCCTGAAGAATCCCCATCCTTCTAAAGCTGACACTCCCTGCCAGCCAACCCCTCTTGTGGTCATCGACAAGAAAGGATCAATGATCACAGCCCAGCGAGGACAACAGACTGTCACCAGAAACAGCAGTTTCTACAAAAAGTCTCCACGACTTCCGTCTACTGCAGAGACTGAACCTGACCCTCCTCCTGAGCTGAATGAAGATGAAGCTGAACTCCCCACAACCTCAGACACTCCGCAGGCGCACACCGCACCCAACAATTACTCTCATAACACTCACACGCCTGTAGTTGAACCCAGAAAATCCAAACGCACAATCCGAATGCCCCCCAAATTTGATGTCCTCATCATGTGACCTTGTCTAATTTAGTGAAGTGAAAACATAATTTTCACATATAATTGCATCCACATTTCCTGATAGACGTTGCAGTGCACATGACTGTTATTTCTGTTGCATTTCTGTAGGTGCACATACCCAGTGTTTTCTCTGCACTTACAAAATTAACATTTGTTATTTGTTATTATGTTGGTTTAACAATGTATTCACAACCATTATTCACATATGTAGAATTATTCTCTACATTATTGATTTGCGAGGGAGAGAAGAAAGAAAAAGTAACTGATATAAAAAAAGGAGTTTAATGTCTGAACAGTTAAACATAATTAATCAACAATAAAAAGTTGAACAATTCACTTTATCTTTATATCTCACTTTGTTAACTTGAATTCCTTTTCAGTGAAACCGAAAAACTCTTAAAACATTCTTACACTATTTTACTTTCAAGAGTAAGTCAGATACTTGTGAAAAGTTAAATGGAAACTTTGAGATATTTGTCCATCTAATTTTAATTTCACTTTTCATCCAAGCAAGGAGGTGATGTAATGTATTAAGTAGTCTGCACTCTAAGGGAAGTGGTGATTTGTTTACATTGTTACTATTATGGGAGAGTAACCTCCCTTGAAGGTTTCTAGGAGATGGATCATCAACGGCTCCATTAAAAAACATCAAACTGTTCAACGCAGTGTTTATCACATTTATCAGTGTGATCGATCAGGATGTATACATACAATGGTAACTAAAACGGTTACTACATTATACCTTTTTCAGTACTTTCACGTCACTTCTCTGTAGAAACGTAGTTCTAGCACTACGTCAATGTTCAAAAAGACGCAACTCTCTCTCTCTCTCTCTCTCTCTCTCTCTCTCTCTCTCTCTCTCTCTCTCTCTCTCTCTCTCTCTCTCTCTCTCTCTCTCTCTCTCGCTTTACATGTTTAAGGCACACATCACATCCGAAACACATTTCTTCGCCCAGTCTTCACCATGAATATATCTAATATATAAACGGCAAATTCTGTGTGTGTGTGTGTGTGTGTGTGTGTGTGTGTGTGTGTGTGTGTGTGTGTGTGTGTGTGTGTGTGTGTCTGTGTCTGTGTACGCTATAGACTCAAAAACGGCTCAACCGATTGTCATGAAATTTGGCAGGTACGTCTGTTGTGACCCGAGGATGGTTTTGGGCTAATCTCTAAAAAATAAAACCGTTAAAAACCGTTAAAAAACTGTTATAACGGTTTCAAAGACATCTTTTTCCTCTGCTTTTCTTCAAATAGCCGTTGTGACATTGCACAGGTACAGGATTACTTCTCTAAAATTAGAACCGTTATTTGGCAGTTAAAAAACGTTATTTATAACAGTTAAAAGCCGTTAAAAACACCAAACCCTATAAAAGAAACTGTTTAAAACCCGATCTTCTTGAAATTTAGCAGGTATGTCTGTTGTGACCCGAGGATGGTTTTGGGCTAATCTTTAAAGAAATAAAACCGTTAAAAAACTGTTTTAACGGTTTCAAAGACATCTTTTTCCTCTGCTTTTCATCAAATGGCCGTTGTGACATTGCACAGGTACATCGAACCTAGAGGGACATCTCCCGAGTAACATAGGGTCATTGGACAGTTTCTACGACAGTTATTTATGACCGTTAAAAACCGTTAACAACACGTACCCCCCTAAAAACGATCAAAAATACAATCTTTTCTGATGTTGGCGGCAAAGGGAGTCCTCGGATCGCCACCAAACTTGGCATGAGTCTAGAAGGACATACTGTGAATAACATTGGGTCATTCGATAGTTTTTATGACCGTTATTTATCACCGTTAAAAAGCGTTATTTTCTAAATTTTGACCTTTCTTGATGAAATTTGGTATACAGATGCAGTTTTACACGCTGAACAATGATATACAACTTACACGAACGGAAACTTAAAATTGAGCGTTAAAAACCGTTAAGATCCGTTATTTTCTAAATTTAGACCTTTCTTGATGAAATTTGGTATACAGGTGCAGTTTTACACGCTGATCAATGATAGACAACTAATATGAACAGAAACTTAAAATTGACCGTTAAAAACCGTTAATTTCTAAATTTAGAGATGGTATCACCGTTAAAAAGCGTTATTTTCTAAATTTAGACCTTTCTTTGATGAAATTTGGTATACAGGTGTAGTTTTCAATGCTGAACAATGATATACAACTTACACGAACCGAAACTTAAAATTGACCGTTAAAAACCGTTATTATATAAATTTAGACCGTTCTTGATGAAATTCGGTATACAGATGCAGTTTTACACGCTGAACAATGATATACAACTTACACGAACGGAAACTTAAAAATTGGCCGTTAAAAAACCGTTATTATATAAATTTAGAGCGTTCCTCATGAAATTCGGTATACAGATGCAGTTTTACACGCTGAACAATGATATACAACTTACACGAACGGAAACTTAAAATTGAGCGTTAAAAACCGTTAAGATCCGTTATTTTCTAAATTTAGACCTTTCTTGATGAAATTTGGTATACAGGTGTAGTTTTCAATGCTGAACAATGATATACAACTTACACGAACCGAAACTTAAAATTGACCGTTAAAAAATCGTAGCTGACTTCCCTGGAGAGGAAACTCTGTACAGATCTGTTGACACGGCCAAGAATGATGATGAAGCAGTCCTTTATCCACAAGAACTCCTGAACTCCATTGAGATTTCTGGACTTCCACCACATGAACTGTTGCTGAAATCTGGAGTCCCTATTATCATTCTCCGCTCACTGGACCCGCCAAAGGTGATCAATAGCACCCGATGTGTCTTCACCAGACTGCACAGGAACGTTGTAGAAGCGAAAATATCATGTGGCCCCCACAAAGGTTAACCGGTGCTGCTCCCCAGAATTCCTCTGGAACCCATGGACTCACCCCTGCCATTCCAGTTCTGACGGCTTCAGTTCCCCATGAAACCAGCTTTCGCTCTGACAATCATCAAGAGCCAGGGTCCGACATTTTCATCCCTTGGGGCAGACCTGACCGTTCCGTGTTTTACACATGGAATGTTCTACGTTGCAGCATCACGAACTGGAAACGCAGAAACACTGACTATAGCTGCGCCAAACAGGGAGACCAGAAATATTGTCTACCCAGAGGCCCTCCAATAGACATGATACATCGTGAAAATGCAATCTTTTCACAGAGTTGTCATGTTTGAGTTGGATTTAACGTCCATGCCCAAATCAAGGATATGCAGATGGCTGGTCCGTCACATTAGCCTGACACCTGCGGGGCCAGGGTGGACATCGGGGTGAACTACGGTCATTTTAGCTGGAAACATTCCACGTTAAACTTTCCAAGACCAAGCCGGGATTCGAAACCACGACCTTTGGATCATGAGTCCAGCGCCTGATCCACTAGGTTATGGTGGCCCCTACAGAGTTGTCATTTTGGAGCACTTCAATCAAGGAATTGAGAATGCATCAGTAAGTTCACAAAGTACAGGCATCCCTCCATGGACTGTGTATCGTATTACGAAAAAAATTTGTGAGGGAAAACAGATTGAGAGGCAAGAAGGGAGTGGGCGTCCGAAGAAATTGGGTGAAGTAGATAGGAGGAGGCTGGGGCAATTGGTTCAGCATGGGAAAAACGAAACAAACCCAAGCTGAATTTTATTGTATTGTCTTTTAAGTGGTGAGAGAGAGGGGTGGCCAGAAAATTATTGTACAGATATACCCGAGCGAAGCCGGGTACACCGGCTAGTATATATATATATATATATATATATATATATATGTGTGTGTGTGTGTGTGTGTGTGTGTGTGTGTGTGTGTGTGTGTGTGTGTGTGTGTGTGTGTGTGTGTGTCATTTGTAAAGACGTGGGAAGACTGGTGAACATTCTGTGGAAGAAAGACAGTCACCTCGAAAAGTTTATAGAGACAATTTTATTAGTTACGCAAGTTGGGAGATTGTTGTTTGAAAGGTTGTCATATGCAAATCAAATGAGAATGAATAAAATTTCATTTCATTGAGGAACGGAAGTGTGCATGTTGAACCACGTACTGAGTGTTGCAGATTATACTAAGCATTTAAAAACAAAGATATTTGAGTAAATAGAATCCAGTTTCTGAGTGCTTGGCGGTAGCGCTTTTTGCCAATGGGCTTTGCAGTCATGAAATATGGGCTGGTACACCCATGGGAACTCTCCCGTGGAAGTTCTGTCGTGTCACATCCAGTGGCCATTACACAATGGCATCTGCCAGGGAGCAGTTATGTCCCTTGACGTCTTAATGGAATGCCCTGTGCATGCCTGCACCCAAGGTGAACACAGCAAAGGCTTCCAAGGGTGGTGCAGGATTGCTCCCAGCTGGTTTGTTCGGCAGTTGAGGACAGTACTTCCCTTGGTCCAACCCGCACTTTTGGGTGTATCTTTTTCTTTCTTTCTTCAGCTTCTGAGTGCGGTATTTACATCGCCAGAACAGACCATGCGTGCGCCTGAAAAATGAGAAAGTGTGAACATGACCAAAGTCTCTATCATTCCTAAACTTCATTTGAGCAGTTAACTGAAACTTCTTCTCCATTTCTTTAATTTTCATATCAAAATAAGAAAAAAAAGTTGCTGTTCCTTTAGTTAAGAGCGTTGCATCAAAACGAGCACACTATTGGTCTTCAGTGTATAACTTGTTATGTAGGTCCACGTAATTATTTGTTGTTGTGGAAATCAACTCATTGCGAGACGTGACTGCAGGTTTTTTTTTCTTAGATTAGTTTCTGATTTTCTCTCTCTCTTTTTTTTCCCTCAATCAATGGGAAAATATTAATGACTGTGAACATTCTTGACACGTAGACCGTGTTATTGGTACTTTACACCTCTCTGTCTGTCTGTCCGTCTGTCTGTCACACACACACACACACACACACACACACACACACACAAACACACACACACACACACACACGCTCTCTCTCTCTCACACACATACACGCACACAGACACACACAGACACACACACACACACACACACATACACACACACTCTGTCTGTCTGTCTGTCTGTCTGTCTGTCACACACACACACACACACAACACACACACACACACACACACACACACACACACACACACACACACACACACACATCCGTATTACATTGCAAACATCTGTAAATATTTTTGAACCGTTCATCGCATTTGACTCCCCATTTGTCTCTCCAATGACACCATTAAAGATACTGTTGTGTTATTACGAGAAATGTTCGTATGTTCCTTTTGATCCTGGGAAATTCTTCACGTCACTATACTCTTTTAGTGTTCCATAATTGTTAACGTCATTGGCTACTGCGTAATCGATTTTGATAACATCATGATCGTTGTTTGTGTGGGTAAAGTTCTCAGATACACTGGTTACCCTGACTCTTTACCGATCATCTTCAAATCATCAGGTTTGTTGATCATCAGTGTGCTTGGTCGTTTACACCCATGGCTTGTTTTCATCATTATCGTCACTGCTGTCATCGCTCTGGTCATTATCAGCTCACAACTGGCAGATAGAAGGGCCAGGTGGAGACGACATCGTTCTCCTCGTCCAGGGGTCCTGGGTGTAATCCCGCTCCAAACAGCTGCTAGGAAAGATGTTGTCTTCAGGGTTAACACCTGTGCCAGCTCTAACCCTCTCCATCATCTTCATCACATGGGACTTCAAATCTGTGGTCCCGTGTATGAGCGCATGTACTAACAACGAAACAGAAGACAAGTATGTGAAATTCCACTCTAATCTTCCTGCGAGGGTGATCCATCATGTTACGGTGAATTGGATGGCAGCCCTCTCTCCCTCCATCCTCC
>JAMYXO010001900.1:0-26635 GCA_033310375.1 Conus canariensis | reverse complement strand
ATTGGGTTACCCCCTTTCTGTGCCTTTTTTATTTTTTCAAAAGTTTTAGACTTTAGTTTTTTTCCCTTTTCTCTCTGCTTTTCAAAAATTCTTTTGTTTTGTTACTTTAACAAATCACACACCGCCTGAAGCAAAGTTCAGAGATTATTTCGAAAAATTTCATTTTCAGTTATCTTTTTGATCTTTGCTTTTCATTTTTTGGGCCCTGTTTTGTCCAAAACCCTTGGGCTGTTCTGTTTGGGTTCAATTGCTTAAAGCATAAACATTTGTGAGCTCATGCCCCACCATGGCTCAGACTTTGGTGCCAGCTGTACCAAGCGCAAGAAGGAAAATGATAGAATGTATAGCGTGGGGGAATAATTCATTTTTGGAACAGATGATGTCACGTGCTAACCCAAAAATTTTTAAATCCAAACCATTTGATTATTTTTGAAAATCAGCGTGAGCAGTCGCAATAAAAGAAACCCTGTGACAAATCAAGCAACAACAAGCAAACAAATTTTTCGCACAACTCGTGCACCTGTGAAGATCGAGCTGAAAGGGAAAACAAAAGTGACGCAAAGTCGCATTTTCCCCCCAGTTCGCTCATTCATAAAATCGTGCATTTGAACGTCGAGTGCAACGGAAACAAAAAGTGGGATGAAAAGTCAGCACTTCTTCAGTTCGCTCATTCATCAACCGTGCAGTTGAAAGTCGAGTGCAACCCGGAAAAAAAAAATAGACGCAAGTAAGCACTTCTTCAGTTCGTCATTCATCGTTCTATAACAAGACAAACAGAGAGGCAACTTGATCTGACTTGCTGAGATGAATACATGTTTGGGAGAAAATAAGAGTAGAGTGGGGGGAAACAAAGACATATGGCCAAATAGTGGGCCAGTAAAAATAAATGCAAAAAATGTAGAACGATAGTCGTGGCCCTTTATCTGGGCCTTGCAGAAAAGAAATAAAAATAACGGCTATTCCCCTGAGCCTTTGACCAAACAAATCACTTGGGTTTTGGGGCGTTTGCCCGTTACCCCCATAGAAAAATGTCGGAACCAAAAAAAAGTAAAGTTCACAATGTTTTCCTGCCCCCCAGAAAAAAACTGATGGTCAAGAAAATGATTTGGAGAAAAAAAGTATTAGGATCTTTTTATTTCTTGCGTGTGAAAAGTGTGCTCAACTGATATTTTCAATGAAAAAATATTGCTTATTGTCTCATTTCATTCTAAGAAAAATGTAACCCCTTATAAATTCAGGCGCTAATGACTTAAGAGGGAAGTAAATTTAAAACAACAAAAAGGGATTAGAGTTGAAAGGGAAGGAAAAGTAAAGGAGTTGAAACAACGATTTTAAAAAAAAAAAACGAAAAAGGGAAGGGGGAAAGAAGAGGGCAGACAAAAGTAAGACACAATAAGCCAGATCCCCCAAAAGGGGGAAATGCCTGTGTTTTTGTTTGGGCGGAAAGAGTAGAGAGATGAGCGAGCTGTTTGGTTGGTGTTGTTGTGTTGTGTTGTGTGTGTAGAGGAAGAGGAGAGAGAGAGAGAGAGAGAGAAGCTGGGGGGGGGGGGGGGGCGGGGGCAAGAGGGACGACCCCAGCACAGGTTCATTCAAACGTACGTCTGCATGCACGAGTCTCTCTGTAAAACTCCTTCCCCCCCCCTGGGGGGGCCCCGGGGTGTTTTGGGGGGGTCTGAGCCCAATTCCCTTCCTGGCAGACCAATGAAAAAAACCTCTGATTAGTTTGTCTCCCCGTAGCCGCTGCAGATGCCCCAAACCCTTCCACCCTTCCCCTCCTTCCGCTCTCCCTATCCTTTCACCCCACACCCTCCCCGCCCTCGTGTCCCCTTCCCCCTACTCCCTCATCCCCCCAACCCTTTTTTTTCATGATGAATTTTTTTTGCCGATCACAACCCTGTTTATTCGTCCCCCCCAACTAAACCACCCCACCGTGTTAAATTTTTCCAAGAAAAAACAGAAGCGTTACGTGTTTGGGAAATATTTCTGGCTCTTTTTCGGATGCCCTTTCAATTGCGGGGGGTTTGCCCCCTCCACTACTTCAAACTACAGAGGTTCAAAAATAGCCAGATTTTACTCGACAGCCAAAGGAGGAGGCAGACGCAGAACACACACCAACACAACACCACCCCACCACACCACAACACACACAACAGAGAGAGGGAGAGAGAGAGGTTTTGTGAATCTGGGCCATTTTGTTAAAACAGGCTTTTTGAGAAGAAAAATTTGAAAAAAGCGATCGTTTGTTAGAAAAATTATCCTTGACAAAAGCCATCCCATTTAAAAAATGCGAGTTTGCTTTTCTCTTTGATTTTGGGTTTTACTGTTGACCTATGTTGTTCATGATTAAAAAGTTTTAATGAAGGGTTTGGCATTTTCTGGGAAAAACCTTGTACAGTTCCGGAGTTTTTGTTAATTTCAATGACTTTTTAAAAAATCTTTAAGGATGGGTTTTTTTTTGTGGTGCAGTTCATCAGAACTTACCCAAATTAAATCTTTTTTGGTACTTTCTTTGTGCATTTTTTAAAAATGACTAAAACTATTGAAACAATGCTCATATAATTTAGGGGAAAACCACGCACGCACGCACGCACCACACACAAAACACACCACACACCAACAAAACCACACACACACACAAACAACCCACACCGAGCACTCAGCATTCCAAAATTTTTTTCTCTTCTAATTGCATACCACACTCACACACGAGTGACTTTGGGGCTCAACACATGCTTTTTTGCCCACCACACACACACGCGCGCGCGCGCGCGCGCGCGCCGACGCTAGAAAAGCACGTACGCCGCCAAACAAACACACACACCACACACGCTCGCATACAAACCCCCTGGCAAACATGAGCACCTTTTTCCCCTTTTCTCTCTCTCCCTCTCTCTCTCTCTCTCTCTCTCCTTCCTCTCTCTCTTGAGTTTGGGGGTGTGTGTGAGCGAAAAAAAAGAAAAAAAAAAAAAGAGGAGAGAGAGAGAGAAGAAGGGGGGGAGGGGAGAGGGAGAGAGGAGGGAAACAGCTAAGTCGCGAAACCAGAAAAATCAGCAAAAAACAGCCTCTTTAAAACCTGAGTGCCACGACAGCCACTGATGAACCAGATTTTAAAGAAACCCTCTGCGGTCTGGGGGGGCCCTTTTTAATGGGGGTCAGGGCCCACCAAACACAGAAATGAAGCGCTACATTTGTCGAGGGTCATTTCTTTTTTAGAAGGACGTAAGATCAGATTTTTTATGCGTTTTTCCCTGCTTAATGGGGGCCGTGAGTTCCAATCTAACACATTTGGGATTTTCACAACGGGGAGAATTTGTTCTCTGTCCACCCAGCAGTAAAAAACGGCATTGATTAAAGGGTTTAAAGGGGGAAAGATTCGCTCCGCCTTTCAACATTTTATGTTCGACTTTGGTAAACTCTACATTTTGCTGTCTTTCAGCCATTGGTATGGGGGCTTGGGTCTTTTTTCCAACTTTTTAATTTGAATTTCATCTTGGTGCTATGTATAGTATGTCCTTTTCTGTATGTCATATTTCTTATCTGCTAGTTTTTATTCCCATACGTTGGGGAAAAAAGTGGAGGAAAAACATGTGCAGGCAAACCCTTTCTCCGTCACGGGTGAAAACAATTTAGCAAAACTTGGATAGAAAGAAAAAAGAGAGAAGTGTGTGTGTGGGAGGGGAGAAAAAAGTGTGAGTAAAAAGTAAATAAAGTTTTCAGATGTATTTTTCACTGTGGGTTGATGAGGCCTTTTCCGGTTAAATGCCCCACCCACTGAAATACGATGTTATTTTTTTGATTTTTTAGTTCGTGATCATCTGTTTCTCTTGGTTGACACAAACGACTTTCTTTTGCAAGTCCTTTTACGAAATTCTTGATTTTTTTTTTTAGATTTTTTGATAGGTTTGTTCCCTGATCCCATGTCCATGTTTTTCCTTCTACAACTATGCAACTGCCCACATTCCCCCAACCCCCCCTCCCCTCGCCATTTTCTTTCTTTTTATGAAAAATTTCTAACTGTAAACATTATCTTATTATTGTAAACACAACCCTTCAAAACGTTTTCCTGTCTTTCCAAACTGATAAAGATAGCTTACAGGAAGCTTTCAAAATCCTTTTGTCAACGACCTCTTAACCCCCCCTGCCAGGGTTGATTTTCGTTCCTGGATGGACTATCAGCGACCGGGGGACCTAGAAGTGCTAGTCCCTCCATGTTGTGAAAAAGTGGAGGGGGAATAGTTGCAATTCCTGTCGTGGGTTAAAGGGCTTCCCCTTTCCTATGGTCTACGGTCTGTGTTTGCCTTCTCCGGGATTGGCTGTCTGGTTGGTTTTTGTGGCAAGTTATCAATTTTGCCCACTTGGGGTTCCGTATGAAAAAACTATATGCAAAAGTAGTGGGCTGACCTCGCTGAAAAATGGACAAGAAGAAGTGCCGTAGTAGTTTGAAAAGGGCAAGCAGCCAAGAACGAAAATTTTCCACCCGGCAGGGGAATGCGACCTGTGCATGCGAAAAATGGGACGGTAAGACAAAATCTAGAGCAACGAGGCAAGATCGTTGCGGGCCTTTTAAATTTTTGCGGGTAAAAGAGGACGGGGTTTATACAACATTAAAATGCGGGCCCGTCCGGGGCCAGTGGAAGGCCAGGGCTTTAGCAGTAGATCGTTGGATTTGAGGAGTGGGCGAAGGTAGAGGTTGGGGCAATGGGGAGGGGGGGATCAAGAAACAGGTGTCCGCACCGTGTGTGCGTGTGTATTGAGGTTTCTGTGTGTGTGTGTGTGTGTTTTGTGTGGGGTGTGGTGGCGGTGGCCTGTGTGTGTTGTTCGTTCTTTTATTTAATGTCTATCCACTTTACATGATCTTAGACAAAAACAAAGACAAACGAACAGGCATACAAACAAAAAAAGACAAAACGGGAAAAAACCAATGAAAAAAGGGGGGGGTTGTTTGTCGGTGTGTGTGTGTGGGAGGGGGGGGGTTAATAGTTGTGGTGTTTTAAAAATGTCATTAAAGGTATGGAGTGTGGAGGTAGTGTAGTATCTAATTTTGCTGAAGTCTATTTAGGGTTAAAAGAGATACCAAAAGTGACTTACATTAACCCCTTTAATCTACCGGCATAACGGTAAATGCTTTAGCCCGGATTCATATTGAACATTTTTAAAAAAAAAAAACATTTTACCCTTGAAATAATAAGAAAATAAATAAAAAAAATAACTCGGTCAAAGTAAATGCCAAAAGGACTCTTAACAAATTTCCCTAACAACTTTTATAGCCCTTCCGCTTCGTTCCCAAAAAAATTCCCCAAAAATTTTGCGATTGATGGGTTCAAACTTAATAACCAAATAGGTAAAAAATTCTGAGTATTTCGCAAAGGAAATGACAGGAATAGTGTAATATTATGGCCACAAAGAAATGACATTTTTACAAAATTTTTTTTTTGTATGTCAAGTCGGTCTAAAAATCAGACTCTTTAAAAGTCGTTCCCGGTGGAGATTGTGTCCCGTTTTATATTTTACAAGCTTCTTAAAAAATTTTCCCTTGTTTCCCCTTTTTATGTTTGGACATCTTTTTGTCTTTTATCACGAATCCCATGAGCTTTAAACCCAAAAGGCTATTTTTTTCTAAAGGATAAGGAAATTTTTTTTGTAAAGCTTTTCCTTGCTGCACCATTTTTTGGGTAAAGATCAACCCTTTATTTTGCTGGCCCAAACCCCAATGTGATGGAATCCCCAAAAAAAGTCAATAGAAGAACCCCGTAAAAAACAAAAAATGAATTAAATGGTATATTCAGATATATTTCTCCTTCACTTTTTGTATGGAAAATTTTAAAGCGTTGGTGTGTGTGTGTGTGTGTGTGGTGTGTTTTGGTGTGTGTGTGTGTGGTGAGGTGCTTTGTGTGTGGTGTGTGTGTTGTGTTGGGTGTGTGTTGTGTGTGGGGGTGCGTGTGTGTGTGTGGTGGGTTTGGGGTGTGTGTGTGTGTGTGGTGTGCGCGCGCGTGTGGGTGCTTTTTGTGTGTGTGTGTGTGTGTGTGGTGTGTGGCGTGTGTGTGTGTGGTGTGAGGTGCTTGTGTGTGTGTGTGTGGGTGTGTGTTGTGTGGTGTGGTGTGTGTGTGTTGTGTGCGCGTTGTGTATTTTGTAGGTAGGTTGGATAGGTGCCCGGGGGGTGAAGGGGGGGTGGGCAAGAACGCAGAGCAAGTTTAATGGGGGCTACGGTTTTTTTTTTTGTTTTGTTTTACACCTTCAATAGAATAACGTCGTCTATTCTCTCAAGTATGTGTTTCTGGGAGAGAAAACTTTCCTTTTTACATTTCTTCTCAAAGTTTTAAAAGTGACAATTAGAACCCTACAAACGTTATTCCCCCTTCCCACTCACCCCCACCCCTTTCCCCCCTTTCTCGTTAACCCACTTTCTCTCGGCATTCTTTTTTTTTTCCAGAATTTACAGCGTTTTTGAGCATGTCTTGTCTTTTTTCCCTTACAGTCAACTGACATCTGTCAACAGGTGCCATGCCTGAAGATTGTCTACCGTCTTTTACCAAGCAGGTTTGAGATTTACCCCCAAACCCTTATGCGATGTGTGTTATGGGTGGACTTGCCATTTTTTTTTTTTTTTTTTTTTTTTTTTTTTCTACAAAAACCTCCCCGAGTAACAAACAGCCCTTAGTGGGTCTTTGGGGGGCTGGGCTACAAAGCAACATGATTGCATAGCGAGCTATAGCTCCATTCCATTGATTGGATTTAATGCATAAGCAGAGAAACAAACTTTGATGCTTGTTCAGTCTGATCAAGTTGGAGATGCAGGCAGCGAGGCCAAAATTATGTTTTTTATGGGGAAAAGGTTTTCCCGGGGTGGGAAAAACGTGGCTTTTGAGTTATGGTGTGTTCTCAAAACCCGTTTTGGGTTTTGGAGGCGTGAACTCTCAAGAGGTTTATAAAAGCTGGAGATGGCATGATGGAAGGCGATGCCCATTCCTTTTTCCGCTTTTCCCTTTTAAACCCAAACTGTCAGGTACCCTTTATACTGGGTGGGCAGTAAGTTTTATGCCAAAATATTCCCGTGACTAGGGTTGTCCTTGGGGACATGAATTATGGGGGAAACTTCAAAGAGTGTGGGCAAAGTACCCGCAAAGGTCTGTAAAAAAGTGCCCAAGGACGAATTTTTGGATGGGCGGAAGGTGGGCGAGCCAGGGCCTTGTAAACTGGATTTTCATCTTTGTTCGGACCATGTGGTGATGTTAAAAGCCATGGAGGCACAGAAAAAAAGGTAGATCAACCAAAAAAAAAATGGAAAACAAAACCTGGGCAAACGTGACTGAAACAAAAAATGGGGGGATGGGGGTTTTATCCTTAGAATTCCCATAAACAGCAGAGCAAAAGATGTTTTGACTGCCAACATCAAAATCGAGTTGCTTCTTCCCCTGAGATGGTTTCCCTCGATGCTTTAAAGAAAAACGAGCGACCTGTAAGCATGCAAGCAAAAAAAGCACAGGCTAGACGGGTCCCTATGTGCATATCCTGTGTGCTAATTTATGTAGTGTGGCATGTTGTGTGTGTGTGTGCGTGTGGGTGTGTGTGTGTGTGGTTGTGTTGTGTTGTGGGTGGTGTGTGTGTGTGCGTGGGTGGTGTTTAAGGGGCGGAGCTGTGTAAAATTTGGTGTCTGTATCCGTATGTTTTTTAAGCATGCATTTTGGGGTGTGTGTGTGGTGGTGTGTGGGGTGTGTGTGTTTGGGGGTGTGTGGGTGTACTACTCTACATACTACAAAATTAAACATACATACTTTTTGAAATGTTCTGTTTTCCTTAAGCGGCATTTGGAGATATCATAAACTCCGACTAAAAAAAGTCCACATGCGAGGTGTGCAACCCTGGCGCGCGCGCGCCGGCCCACCACACACCAAAACCACCCACACCCACCACACACACACACACACACAGTAATTTTTTTGAGGGGTTAAAAGGGAGAGTGCGAAATGAAAAAGGGAGAGAGTTATCGGCCATCGAAGCCCGTAAAATTTTTTGTTTGTTCAAAATTTTGGGCGCGAAACATTCTAACAGTTTGTCACCCCAACACACACACACCCACACACACACAGAAGGAGAGAGAGGGAGGGGGGAGAGAGAGAGAGAAGAGAGAAGAGAGAGAGAGGAGAATTGTCGAGAGAAAGGCCAGGCTTAAATAAACTGAATCAAAGGGGAGGTGGACAAATGCTGGCAACAACCCAGACAGTGCCTTCTGCCCCATGGTTAAAAACAGGGGAGGTGTCGGTAAACCCCCGATACTGTCAATGGGGGGAGGGGGGGAGGGGGCAGTGTGGCTCTTTCCCAACTAAAGTTCCCTATTTTTTGTTTAAAAAACTGCATGGGGTTTTAAGGTGTGTTTTTTTTAACTAGTCCATGGCCACATATGGGGAAAACTTTGTGCATCCTTTATGGGGACATATGGGTAGAACCTTTGTGCCATCCTTCATGGCACATTGGGTAGAACCTTTGTGCCATCCCTTCTGGAAAATATGGGAGAACTTTGTTTATCCTTCATGGACATTGGGCAGAAACTTTGTGCGATTCTTCAGGCCATTGGGGGAACCCTTTGTGCCATCCTTCATGGCACTATGGGCAGAAATTGTGTCACCTTCAGGCACATTGGGGGGAGGGAAAAATGTGTGCCCTCCTTCATGGGACATTGGGCGTATTTGTGTCCGCCCTTTCCCCCCCCGCACACCCCAGCCTCCCCCCGAACAGAGCATGCCATCTTTTTCCTTCTTTAAATCCTACACATGAACGCCACATGAACAGACACACACCCCGCGGTGATGTGGGAAAAAAAAAACATGACAACAAGCCCACACATTACAAGAGGCCCCCCACGTACACAGGAACATACGTGCCCCCGCTAGAGCAATTTACAAAAGCTAAACTTTTAATTCATTCCTGGATCATGAAGAACAATGTGGGCAATGTGGGGGGGGGGTGTGTGATGGGGGGGGCGATGATCTCTCAACCACGCCGATTGTAGGAAAAATATAGATAGATCGATAGATAGTCTGTTATTTACCGCACGCACACACACAAAACACACACACCACACACACACACCACACATACAGTAAATAGAGATACATGTTTATCTGATACACACACACCACACACACCACACACACAGAGAGAGAGAGAGAGAGAGAGAGGACGAGGAGAGAGGGGGAGAGAATGAAGTATCGAAGAGAAAGGACCAGGGGCTTAAATAAACAAGTTGTTATCTTTTCTCTTACGTTTCGGCAAGCTTGCCTCTCCTCAGAGAAACTTTATTCGCTACTGATCAAAACACAAATCACTGTCCATACCCGACCACAGCCGGGACAAACAGGAAATCACTCACTTGAATTAGAAAAACGAGGAAGAAATCCCGGTGAAACTGACAACGTTTCTCTCTCTCTCTCTCTCTCTCTCTTCTCTCTCTCTTCTCTCTCTCTCTCCTCTCTCTCTCTCTCTCCGGACAACACCCTACTGTCCCCCACACACATAGCCTGCATGCATATCCCCCTCCCACATATACCTGCCACGCGCACATGTTCGCGCACACGCACACGCAACACACACACACACAACACCCACACACACACCACACACACACGGTGTTCCACATAAGGGAACAAGCGAATTGGAATAGACAAGGGGGGGCATTGTAGATTCAATGTGAAAAGTGTGGAAGGCAAACGTTATCAACCACCAGAGGGTCTTGAGGTTAGGCAAGGGCGGAGGAGGGGGGGGCAGGGCAAGGGGAGGAAAGGTGGCATGATTCGGCCAACGATCAGAAATCCTGGGGCGATGAGGAAGAGGAAAAGGATGGGAGTAGTGGGGGGGGGGGGGAGGGTTGTAAAGGGCCCTAGGCCACGAAGAATAGTGTTACGTCTGCCGATTGATCCTTAAATAACCAAATATACTGATATTACTGATTAAAAACAATATAATGATAACAATCACAAAAAACAAACAAACAAAGCAAACAAAACAAACCACCAAAAACCTTTTAAAGTAAAAAAAATATAAAACTAATATTCAAACACCCACATCACCCACCAGCACCATCGTCATTCGTCATCATCCTAACATAACTACATGTGAAAAAGAATTGGCGAAGCGGGAAAAGGGGTGGGGCGTGACTGGGGGGAGGCAGCCTGGCACAGGTGGGAGGCAGTGAGGGGAAAGGGAAAAATAGGGATAGGGAAAAATGGTGGATCAGGAGGATGGAAAGGCATCCGAATTGGACTTCAGGAGCGCAGTTCGTTCTGCCAGGATGGGCACGCTTGGAAGTCGGACTCTGGAATATCTTTGGACAGTGGTTGATGATACTGGACTGCAATTTCTGAACCTATTCCAGCTGGGGGGACTTACAAGCTGGATATGGCGCCATGGACCAAATTAAAGGTGGATGTCCGCAGACAGATGGATCCAGAAGACGGTTTTTTAGATGTAAGGCTTCACCATGTACCATTCTGTAATATGTGGAAAAGACCAGCGGAACATTAACCTGATGAAACAGACTTGTGGGAAACATAAATTTGGGGAATATTAGCATCATTAGGAATTGCGTTTCAATGGCAAAGTCAACCGATTTCTTTGACCACCTCCGTTCTGAAAATCTGAGTGATTCTTCCTCTGACATTTGGTCTTCCCCTCAAGGTGATGAAACGATGTCTCGTTTATCAGCGTGTTGGATCAGTGAGAATGCAGTGTGTGTGTGTGTGTGTGGTGTGTGTGTGTGTGTGTGTGTGTGTGTGTGTGATGTGTGTGTGTGCGTGTGTGTGCGTGTGCGTTTGCTCTGTCTATGTGGGGTGGGGGTGGGGGGTGGGTGTGGGTGGGGTGTGTTGTGTGGGGGGGGGGGGGGGGTGAGTGTGTGTGCGTAAAGTTTGTGTATGCATCTGCATGTGGGCATTGTTTTGTGTTGAGAAATTGCGTTGTGACTATATATAGGTGACGTGTGCTATACGTGTATGCGTTGTGTGTGTTGCAGTTGTTTTGTATTAATCTACATCTGTGTACTTTCTCTCCTCACCCACATTTGAAAATTACACCCAGACCACCACAAGCTGATTTTCCATGGAAACTTTCAAAAGACAGATCACATCCGTAAACTTCTTGGGAGTGGCAGATTTAGGCAGGTAAAAGTCATGGAAAATTAAAGGACCAGTTCTTTACTTGGTAAACTTTATGAAGCAGATTAACGCTGGCCACACTGGCAGATGCACTCTGACGAACATTAAGGAATATATTTACTGACAATTAGCCCCCCCCCAAAGGAGAAGTGTTAAATGTCATTAATACCCGCACGCCAAAAACAAAACGTAGACAAAGAATCACAAGACAAACTGACGCGTTTCGACCCTTAGGTCTTCTTCAGGCAAGATACAAAAACACTCGCGACAACGAAAATGAGAGCATCATTATCTTCTCCACTTCAGCGCAGCTGGGCGTTGATCGTATGTGTGTGTGTGTGTGTGTGTGTGTTTGTGTGGGTGTGTGTGGGTGTTGGGTGGTGTGTGTGTGTGCGCGCGCGCGCGTTTTGTGTGTGTGTGTGTGTGTGTGCTGTGCGTGTGCGTGCATGCATGCATGTGTTGTGTGTGCTTGTGTGTGTGTGTGTGTCTTGTGTGTGCATGCTGCACGCGGATTTGTATTTGCTTGTGTGTATGGAAGTCTGCATGTCAACGTCAGAATGCCACTCTCTTCAGCAGAATCGAACTGCGTAGCTTGACTACATTTTACACCTATTTTCTCACGTGAATGATAACATTTTCCCAACAAATATTTTATAAATTTCAAAGTTTAACCTCACTAACGTATGACACGAAATTAAAATGAATTGAAACCTCCCTCATCAGCTGTTATTTTCCTTTTTCAGTTTCAACGTGCCTTTGCAGCACCACTTCCAATTCAGCGTCAACCCCTAACGGTTGAACGGCCGCCGTGGTTCAATGGACGCAACACGACCACCAGTAGCCGCAGACACGTTCTCACGGGACAGAGCGGATCAGATCTATTGCAGACGCCACAGATCGGTCATTCGGTGATCCTGGAGTGTGGGGGGGGGGGGGCTTAGGTTTGTCTGGCATCAATTCTGAGTCCTGGGTGGACACCAGGGGAGGGGTGTCAGCGGAGGGACAGGGAGCAGAGAGAGAGAAAGGAAGGGGGCAAGGGAGAGGAGAAAAAGGGGGGAGGAATAGAGGGATGGGAGTGACAGGGGAACAGGGGACATAGCAAGGAATGGTGAGAGAACGGGAAAAGGGGAAAATAGAAAGGGGATGGGTGAGAGAAGGGGAAAGGGGGAAAAGAAAAAAAAAGGGATGGGAGAGAAGGGGAAAGGGGGAAATAGAAGGGAGGAGGAGCGAAAGGGGAAAAGTGGGAAATAGAAGGGATGTGTGAGAGAAGGGGAAAGGGGAAATAGAAGGGATGGGAGAGAAGAGGAATGGGGGAAGGGAAATAGAAGGGATGGAGGAGATAGGGGGAAAGGGGCATAGAAGGGCTGGGAGAGACGTGGAAAAGGGGGAAATAGAAGGGATGGGAGAGACGAGGAAAGGGGGAAATAGAAAGGGATGGGGAGATGGGGAAAGGGGGGGAATAGAAGGGATGGGAGAGAAGAGGAAAGGGGGAAATCGAAAGGGTTGGAGAGAGCTGAAGGGGAAGGGGGAAACAGAAGGGATGGGATGAGCAGGGGAAAGGGGAAATTAGAGGGTTGGGAGAGAAAGGGGAAAGGGGAAAATAGAAGGGATGGGAGAGAAGGGGAAAGGGGGAAATAGACGGGATGGAGAGAAGGGGAAAGGGGGAAATAGAAGGGCTGGAGTGGAAGGGAGGAAAGGGGGAAATATGAAGGGATGGCAGAGAAGGGACAGGGGGAAAAAGGATGCAAGGAGGAGGGATGAGAAGAAGTGTGTAAATGGGGGCCGACAGACAGACAGAGAGACGAAACAGCCGACAGACAGACGGACAGACAGAAGGACACGACAGAAACAGACAGGACAGAGAGAAAAGACAGACAAAACGCAGAGAAAACAGACAGAAGACAGAGAAGAACAGATAGACGAAACGGACTGACAGACAGAAGAAAAACAGAACCAGCCGACAGACAGAAACAGGAAGAAACCGACTTACAGACAGAGGAGAAACCGACATCACAGCAGAGGCAGAAACAGACACACAGACAGGAGAAGCAGGACAGACACAGACTGGCTGACCGAGGAGAGAACCAGACGACAGACAGGACAGGCAGAGAGAGAGAAACAGACAGAAACGGACTGAAGGAAGAGAGAAACAGACAGACGACAGAAACAGACAGTACAGACAGACAGAAAACAGGACAGACAGGAACAGACAGAAGAAGCAGACAGATGAAACAGAAGACAGACGAGAGGAAACAGACAGACAGACAGAGCGAAACAGACAGGACAGCCAGAAACAAAAGACAGACAAACCGGCAGACACAGAGAGAGAAACAGGCAGACAGAACAGACAGACAGACAGCAAACACAGACCGACAGAGAGAAACAGGCGCAGGGACAGACAGAAAGGGAGAAACAACAGGCAGAAACAGGAGAAAACAGACAGAGGACAGACAGACAGAAAAAGACAGACCAGACGCAGGCAGAGGTAGACAGGCCACAGAGAGAGGATAGAAAGAGAACAGAGAAGATGGCAGAGTAAAGGTGACGGGAAGAGAGTCAGCTAGTGAGACGGTTGTAACAGAAATTTGGAATGCTCTAATATGTACAGCATCCTCTATATTTCTCGTATTCGCTCCAAAATATTTTTTTTTTTTTTTCACGAATACTTCGTTCATCCAATGTGTCAGAGTTCTCCTTTTTTTTTTCATGACAATGTTATTCTCCGACTTTTTTCGTTATTATACATGGTGTGTGTGTGTGTGTGTGTGTGTGTGGGTGTGTGTGTGTGTGTGGTGTGTGTGTGTGTGTAGTGTGCGTCGTGTATGTGCGCGCGCGTGTATGCACTTGTCTGTGTGGTGTGTGTGGTGTGTGTGTGTGGGTGGGTGGGTGGGTTGGTGGGTGAGCCCCTCTCTCTCTCTCTCTCTCTCTCTCTCTTTCTCTCTCTTCTTATGACATACATGCACACATAATTATGTAATTATGTGTGTTCACGTACTGTGACATTTCACAGACCCATGAATACACGTATGCGCTCACAATACATTATATACCACTCCTGCTCACACACACACACACCACACACACCACACACACACACACACACACTCCAACACGCACACACACACACCACACCACACCAGCACGCACGCACGCACACACACACACACAAACACTACACACACACACAAACACACACACACACACACACACAACACACAACACATGGGCATCTGCCCACACTAATGAACCGGCAAATTCAATTCCCCGTCTGCTGACGGAGCCACTTGGCCCCAGACTCATGGCTACGCAGCAGGAGCAGACAATTCATCTCGCCTCAGCCCACATAATGCCATACTGCAGAACAGACAATTCGGCGCGATAGGCTACAAAACAATTAAAGTGCCGCGGAATTCGGTAGTTAACAATGACAAACACGGCCAAAACTCTCGCTCAGCACAACGAGGGTGCATAACTCCACCCAACATGATTGCCGTTCCCCACATGCTTGCGCACACACATATAAAATACTTGAATGCCGCATCAAAGCCGAGTTATCACCAGACCACGGTACTCGCTGGACTGGATACATCCACGATTTTACCCGGACATATTGCCTATCTACGAACCCGTCTGTGAAGGGCTTGAGTCTGAGCTTAATTTGGATTTACTTATCCACTACAGACCACGTGCAAGGAGGTATCCTTTCAGGACTTAACCTCCTGACTCCACAACAACGACAACAATGTGAGAGGGGCAGCAAAAATAACAAATATGTTGTGTGGGTGGCCAACAACATTGAAACTCGGTACCTTCAGACTGCGATCTCAATACTTTATTTTTTTTCAAATTTAATGTAATGATTTTTTTCTCTTTATCTTCAGCACACTATTGGTTAGACGTGATCTGCTTGGAGCATGGTCTGTGGCTTTTTTCACACTTATAAACACACAGACCATTTTAGAGCGTGTCCCATCACCATCTGCTTGAACAGAAGGCCCAGTCTCGACCATTGGTATGGGATGAGATCTACATGTCGCTGTGTTCTCTTCATGGAAAAAAGAATGAAAGAATGAGAAAAATCTTAGAAAACAGATTTTGATTGAGGCTGTGAATGAAACAGGAATTTACTAAATGTCCCTACGGCTTGGCTATAAGCAAATCACTGTTATGACTGAATATAGCATAAGCTATTCTCAGTGAAGTCCGATGGATCTTGTGACAGGACGTTTGAGCACACTTTGTTCGTCAAGCTAATCAGGCTCAGGCCCGTCCGTGTGGGACTTCACCTTTGTGCAAGGTCTCTGTGTTATGTATTGATAGTGAGCGAAGGAGAGGTGGAGGATGGGGTTGAAAATCGGATGGGTTAGGCGTGTTGATCAACAGACCAATCCTTCTTCCCCTGAATGCTTCGCTCTGCCGCCTTTCCCATCACCCCCATATTTCATGTCTCCAGCTTGCTGTGCATGGCGAAGACAACACCCCTTTCGTTCCCCTGCACCTTCTCCTCTTCCCTCTTATGTTCCTCACGCCCAGCCCTTTCCCCCCATTGTTATGCTCCACCCGTCTTTCTCTACAAGCTGAAAATATCCCCTCTGTTCGGACATTGGATCTATTCTGGTCAGCAAATGGTTTTGTTTTTTGTTTATTGTTTCTTTTTTTTGCAGCAAAAAGAAAGCGTATAACGTATGCAGGCACACATTGCAGGCATGTTTATCATGAAAGAAGCAAGTTCACATCTTTGTCAGTTTTCCATCATGGCTGGCTGGTTAGCCGAGACCAAACGGGAAAACAATCTTGGCGGTCCACGCCCAAGTGTCCTGACCTTTGGCAACGCTGATTAGAGCTTTGACACCCCCAGATGTACCGCTCTATTTTCGGCCCTCCCCTATTTGCCCATCCATTTCCCGTGAAAGCATTTCTAATGCAGGAGCGTTGTCCAGTTTGGTAGATGAAGCTTGCAGGGTTTAGGGTGGTAAGCAATGGTGTGTCCATCATCAAACTTCTGAGCACTTTTTGGACTCTTTTGGGTGTATATAACCAAAACGGAACTTGATGGAACTCTCTCTCTCTCTCTCTCTCTCTCTCTCTCTGTGTGTGTGTGTGTGTGTGTGGGTGTGTGTGTGTGTGTGAGTGTGTGTGTGTGTGTGGAGCATTCACCTGGCGAGACTTTTTTTCCCAGCATCATAGCAACATGTATTTGGCTTGAGGCCAAGTCTTTTTTTTGGAACCAAAGCATTTCTCTTCTTTTTTCCCCTTTTTTTCTTTTACCGTATAAACAATGACCTTACATCAAAACTGCAACGACGACAAACAGGAATTATTAGTGTATAAAAATGGGCTAATTACTCAATGCAAAACCTATTACAAACAATTAATTCTGTGTAAACAATGAGTTTACATCATAACTGCGACTTATTAAAACACAAGTATTACTCTATAATACAACGATCTAACATACGACTTCAATGCTACAAAACTCAGTTATTTCTGTTGTATCACTATCACCTCTGCCTTCGCTGCTGTAATTTTCACTAAGAGCTGGTTATCTTCCAAAGCATACCTTAGACAATACTTTCATACACACACACACACACACACACACACACACAACACAAACACACACACACACACACAATGCGCGTGCGTGTGGCACACATGCACACACACACACACACGCACACACACACACCACACAACACACATACACGCGCGCGCGCGACACACCACCACACCACAACACACACACACACTTACACACCACGCAGCACGCAGCACGCGCGCGCCACACACACAAACACAACACACACACACACTCACCACACCACACCACCACTCACACTCCACAATTGGCTCTGGCGAAGAAACTGTACTTGTACCGTAAAAGTTCAATGAAAGGACTAGATGTAGGAGATTTGCGGCCGTATGGGGCAGGTGATGTTCCTTAACAAAGCGGCCCTTTTCTGCCATAGGAATTTTCCTCGTTGCATCCCATAACGAGAGCGGATGGATCAAGGTAGGGAGGAGAGGATGAGTGTTTTCCCAACAATTCCCAGGAGAGAAAAAAAAACTTCCCGTTTCTTCCTGTCCTGTTTCCACATGTATGAAGAAAAATTTCATACATGTGAATCTTACCATTTCACCGACATAAAATAACTCCAGCGCCTAAACCCCTTTCTTGTCCTGTTACATTTATTCGTAAGTTGTGACAAAAAGTCTGTTTTCTTTCTGGTTTTTAATATTCGTTAAAACACATAATCACACTGCTTCTATAGTTTTGTTCAATTTTTACTGATATAAAGCATTGGCTGAAGCGAACTGCATATCCAATGTTTTTGAAAATCACTTTTCAGTCCGCCCTCTTTTGATGACTGCCATTGTTTTTCGATCTGTAAACTCAAAGTTTGTGGCTGCCTCCTTGGCTTCATCGGTAAAGGCTCGAGCAGGCACAGAAACGTGTAGGCATATGCCGCCCGGGCTTAGATGTCTGAGCCTCGCTGTGCCCGCGATTGCAAGAGAAGACACACTATAGAAATGTAATCTTTGTGGCGGGAGGTAATTCATTTCTACAAAACGTTGATGCACATTAGCTCAACACTCGCACTACAACCACCACGTTTGAATATTTTTTTAATCGGCTGTGAGCAAGTGACAAATTCCTGTTCAGCAAAAATATAACAGCAAACAAACATTCAGACATTGTAACTACTTGTAGCTGTGAAATGATGTACAAACTCACGAGCTGCCAATGAACAAGAAGAAGACGCACAGTAAGGCCACTTTTGCAGTTTGCTCAGTTATTAGTGATTTTGTAATAAGAAAACCAGAGAGAAATGCCTATCTGGACTTGCATGAGATGAAAACACACACCGTGGAATGATAATAAGGGTTTACAGAGGATGGGAACAGGGACATCTGGCGGAAATAGATAGCCATGTAGATTCAGTTCCTAACAAGCGACAACTTCTGTAGATCGGGTTTTGTTGCGAAATCCTATCCGGACCTGGAGAAGAATCAAATAACAGCTATTCCAGATGATTTGTCCAAAATAAACCATCTGGTTTGGTCGTTCGTCCAATATGCAGTGGCAAATAATGCTTGGGGAACAGGAAAGCTTCGCCAGTAATTTCTCTGTTCCGCAGAAGAAATCTGAAAGCCAGCTGAAAAATTGAGAGGGCTCTGTGATAAATTTGCGTGTGCAACCGTGCGCTCGTTGATGTCCTTGTTCTGGTTATTGTCTTGTTTCATTTGACAATCATACATAAACAGCAGCTCTAATAACTTTAAAGCTATTTTGTGACCTATTCTTCACTGATGGGGAGTTGCTGCTTCCAACTAGTGCTGGGTAGGCCAGGTAGTGCCTCTATCTGATGCTCCAAATCGAGTTTGCTGATGATATATTTTCACCATAATGTGGGATAGATCAAGGAAAAGTAAAACTTAAAAAAAATAAAGAAGTTAAGTGCCCTCTGGGTATTTACATCTTACAGTTACGCCAGTCTTCTTTCTGTTGGTACGGTGCCGCAACAACAAGCATGATGACACATCATTGCTAGTCTGCACTGTAAGGGTGTCGCAGACGACATCACGAGTTCTCACATGGTAAGAGGTTATGTCTACCTTCCCATCTAACAGTCACACTGCCACCCTCCCCTTCCTCTCCCCGTCACCCCCTATTCCCTTTCACAAACCCTGTCCTCCGTCTTCTCTCTATCTCATTCTACCTTTTAACACTCGCCACGCGCATTAAAATCACAGAGAGTGAGAGAGAGAGAGAGAGAGAGAGAGAGAGAGAGAGACAGAGACAGAGAGAGAGAGAGAAAAGAGAGACAGAGACACAGACGACGAGAGAGAGGAGTCAGAGAGAGAGTGAGAGAGAGAGTGAATGAGAGTGAGAGAGATGAACATCAGCAATGCATACACATAGGCACGTGCACACAAAACAAATAATGACTACATTTAAAACAATGCAGTAATATTGCATAAAAACGCTCACCGAAATTACCGCATACCCTTTTTTTCACGCCATTCCTTCCGTTCCATTACCACAGGTGACCAGGGGAGAAAATGTGGAATGGAGTCTAAAAAACAAAGTAGAACTGAACAATGATACAACACTGAATTATCATCTGACCACGAACGTGTCATTGCTTACCACCTAACCTACAACGATCGTGCCGCTACCCTGGACAAATCATTCCACGGGACACAAAACTGGACAATTGTGACAAGTCTAGCCTTTCAGACAGGTTTGGCTAGACTGACTGCACTACATGTTAAAACAGCATTCAACGTCGGACCTCACCTCGCGACCGCAAAGAAGGGAGTCAAGGCTATCGTTGGGACAATTTTCAGTTCCATGAAATTACTAATAAAGTAGTTGAATATTTTTTCATGGATGAAGTTTTCCCCTAAAACATCAACCTTCCTGCTGAGTCATATCCAAAAATACAGTTCAAGAAAGGCGTGTATATGTACAAGATTTCTCACATGAGTGGGAACCAAAAACAAAATCAGATGGTTTGTTCCTTTTATTTTATTACAACTGCTGCAAAATAATCTCAACCTGACAGATACACACACACACACACACACAAACACACTCAAACACACACACACACACCACACACGCTCGCACGCCGCAGGCACGCACGAACGCACGCACGCGCACACACAGCAGAGAGAGAGAGAAAGAGACTGAGAGGAGAGAGAGAGAGAGAGAGAGAGAGAGAATCAAAACATTTAGGAAGAGCTGAGCGGCAGTGTGAGATTGTGAGATTGCAGCGAGTGGAAAGGAATGGGGTGAGAGCGGAGGTCGAAAGGCCTGGAGAATGACCAATGTTGAAAGACGAGGCAATTAAAGCAAAATTCCCACGCCTGATGCTGGAAGATAAAACAACCGCACCAGGACAGCAATTAAACAAAAGGTCAAATGGCCTCTTCCTCGGTCGATGGCGGAGGGCCTAGCCGGCAATGACAAGAAATACTGAATGGACATATTGATGATGATGGATGGGGACGACAAAAAAAAAATTACGAACAGTCATCATCACCATAACAACTACAAAGGCGATGATGGCAACATCGGACGACCGAGAACGACGACAAACAATCAATAATTCATATCTTCTGTAGGTATTGCGGGGGGAAAAGCTGATAACTATGGAAACAGTGTTATTAAAAAATCAGTGTCACTGTTGATTATTAATGTCTAAGTGATAATGCGTACTGCTCAAAGTCTGTATGACAGCTCGCTACGAAAAATTAAAGAGAAAGGAAAAAATGAGACACGAAAAAAGAAAAACACACACAAACAAACATGGACAGAGAGAGAAAGAGGGAACAGTCAAAAAGACGTTACGGGTAAGATAACAAGACAAGAAAAAAAAATGCGTAATTAAAAGTCAGAGACAGAGAAATATGAGAAAAAAAAACCCAGTACCAAGAAAGATAAAAATGGAAAAGACAGAAAAAACACAAATACGGCAAAGACAGATAGAGAAAGGACGACGAAAAAAACAAAGCGAGGAAGACAAAGGATAGAAAATGGAGGACCGAGACACAAAAATGAACAAGTGGAAAGACCAAAAAAGGATGAAAAGAAACCAAAAAAAAATAAAACGAGCATCATTAAACACAGGAAGGAAAGGGTGGGGATAAACAATATAACACGACAGCAAGAAAAGAGAAGAAAGCATGGGGGGGGGGGGGAGCTTGAAACCAAAAAAGATCAGAGTTTTAAAAAAGAGAGAATCCAAAGAAAGTTTGTAAAACAATGATGTAAAAATTACAGAGGGAAGGGTGAGAAGGAAGGCAAGAGGTCGACGACTATAGTGACAGTAAGCCATGTCACACGGAAGGAGGAGAACTCTGCTGTTTTTTGCCCGGATGGAGGGATGGAGCCAATGGGCAGAGCTGTTAGTGTGTGTGTGTGTGTGTGTGTGTGGTGCGTGTGTGTGAGTGTGTGTGTTGTGTGTGTGTGTGAGTTGTGTGTGTGTGTGTTGTGTGTGTGTTGTGCACGGGCACATGCGCGCACACGTGGTTGTGTGTGTGTGGTGTGTGTGTGTGTGGCCTGTGTGTGTGTGTGGTGTGTGTGTCTGTGTGTGTGTGTGTCTGTGTGTTGTGATGTGTGTGTGTGAGAGACGAGAGAGGAGAGAGAATAGGGGTGTGGAGGGAGAGAGAGAGGGAGGGCCTGAGACACACAGAGGTAGAGCCACCAGCACACGCTTCATTCAAACGTACGTCTGCATGCAACGAGGTCTCTCTGTGAACTCCTTCCCTCCCTGGGGGGTGTTCCGGGATGTTTATGGGGAGGGTCTGCGCCCAATTCCACTTCACTGCGCAGACCAATGAAAAGAACCTTGATTTCGATTGTCTTGCCCGTGAGCCGCTGCCGATGCAACTCACTCTCTCTCTCTCTCTCTCTCTCTCTCTCTCTCGCTCTCTCTCTCTCTCTCTCTCTTCTCTCTCTCCTCCCGCACCATCCTTTCTGCACCCTCCCTGCCTCTGATTCCTCACGCCCTCCTATGTCTTCTCTCCCACCCTGCCATTCCCGCCATCCCCTCCGTGCCGGTTCTGCACCAACTTCTCATCTTTCCCAAGCCTCCGTCTTTCGCCAAGGAATATTTGCGACTCACCATCCTCGTCTTACTGTGCCCCTCCCCCCCCCCCCCTCCACCCCACCCCACCCCACCACACCCAACCAACCCGTCCCAATGTTATTGTTTCTACAAGAACATCAGAAGCATTTACCAGATGTTTCAGGGAACACATAACGTCCTTTTTCCTGGATCGACTTCAATTGCAGTGGGGTTTGCCCTCTCTTCCTAGAACTAATGAGATGTTTTTTTTCTTTTTTTTTAAGCCTGCTTTGCTCAACAGACAGATAGAGAAGTTTATAGACAGACAGACAGAACAGAACAGACAGAGACACACAGAGAGCGGACAGACAATCAAACAGGACTAAACAGAGACTGAGAGAGACAGAGTTTTATGTAAAACTGGACAGTACGGTCATGCTGGCGTTTGAGACAGAACGATCAAGGAAGCAGGCGTTTGTCTTCATTTGTTATCCTTGATAAAAAAAAAAAAAAATTGAAAAAAAGGTTGCCATTTGAACGAGGTGTAGTGTTCGCCTTTTTTTCTGTAGATTCTGTATTCTGTGTTTGTTCAGCTATTTTGAAAAATTACATTTTGTTCGCTGGATGTGATAACACTATAAAAAAAAAATGAATGTATAGGTTATCCTCTAGTCTAAAACTTCTCCGGTTCCATGATTTTTCTTTTTCATTTCAATCCCCTTTTTTTTTAACCAATCTTTATATGAAACAGCTGTTTTACATGTTGCAGTTGATTAGAACATAGCCACATTGGACAGTTTTGAAACCAAACTTTTTGTGCAAATCTTTTTAACCAAAAAAAGCCTACATTTATATAATTTATGCACCCACACATCATAGGCGCGCGGCCGCGCACACACAAACACACACCTACACACACATCACTCACACACATAGATATACGCAATATACACACCAGAATATTTATCTCACTAACCCACTCTATCGTACTCATCGCACGCCACCAGCATGCATTCGGCGCATTTCACATCATACCAACGTGCACACTCAAGCACATAATCCATACTCAACTTACGTGCTTGCGCACGTGTGCGGCATCACACACACACAAATGCACAGACTACACTCATTCCTACACGACAGTGTGTACACACTCACACAACACACACACAACACACACACACATACACATACACACCACACACACACACACACACACACAACACACTACACGAGCGCGCGCGCTAGCATTTTCTTTTCAAATGAAAGACATACCACACATTCCTACACGGACAGTGCACAACACACACACACACACACACACTCACAACACACACACACACACACACACACACACACACACGCCACACGGATGCATGCATGCATGCACACTCGTATACATTACACACACACCACACCACACACTCTCTCCCCCCCCTTCTTCTCTCTCTTTCTCTCTCTCTCTCTCTCTCTTCTCATCTCTCTCTCCCTCCCTCCCTCACACACACACACACCCCACACCACACACCACACACACATACACAAACACACACACACACACACACAACACACATACCACAACACGCGGGCGCGCGCGGCCACCACAACACACACACAACACACTCACACACCCACACACACACCCACACCAAACTAAACCAGCTAGTCGCGGGGAAAACGAAAAAAATCAGAAAAAACAGCCTTTAAAAATCTTAGAGTGCCAACAAAGCCACTGGAAACAGTCTTTGACGATTGTGTCTGCGGGGGCCCTCTAAACGGGACCGTTCCCAAATGCACAGAAATGCCGCGCCACTTTTGCTCAAGGGTAAAATTTCTTTTCAAAAGGGCCCCGGTAGTAAACAGTGACAGCTTTTGATTTCTTTTCTGATGGTTTGAGTTCAATCCATTCCGAGTTGGAGCTTGCCCCTTGAAAATTCTTCTGTCCACCCGCAGAAAAACGGGTCCCTGATTCAAGGAAAAAGGGGGAAAAGAGAGAGATGGCCCCAGCTTCCATGCTATCCCCTGGGTTAGCAAAGCAGACAGACAAAAGAAGCGGAGGATGATAGTGATAGACAGACAGATGATAGATAGACAGATGGGTGATAGTAGATAGAAAACAGATGAAGGAGGTGGACTAAGTGAAAAGAGAGCAGAGAGTAAGGAAAGGTAATTTTGCTTATAGCCCGCCGACGAAAAAGGGGCCTTCAGGGCTGTCACCTTTAAGTAACTCACAAGTCATAAAAAAAAAAAATTCAAAAAGTTTTAAAGTAAAACCCCCCTCAAAAACGCCCGAAATTCGTTAAAAAACCCTTTTTGTAAAATCCCAGAAAGATGAAAAAAAGTTAATCTCTTTCAGAAAATCAAAAAATCATGTCAGGTGGGAAACTTGAAAAAAGTTTTCAGCAGTTGCTGTAAGTGTTTATGTCCTCGTGAAGTCCCCAAATCTATAAAAGATATGTTTACTGTTGGTGTGTGTTTGAGTGTGGTTTTGTGTGTCCCAATGCCAAAAAGCAAACTTTTTTTTTTTTCTTATTGGGGGCCCCAAAAGATTAAGTAAAACTTGGGGGAGTCCAATGTCCGTACCAGTTGGCTTTCGGGCATCCTTTTGAGTAACAGGGGGGGAGACCTCACAGGGTAAATTCTCAGCGACAGCAGATTACCACGTCTGAATTTTGAAATGTGGTGTCTTGGATACAATTGAGACCGGGCGGGTGGACAGTCACTTTAAAGGAGTAAAATGGCGCGGCGCCCCCTCTTTTTTTGGGCCCCCTAATTCTTCCCCGCCCACCCATCCCCCATCCCATCCCGCCCTCCCCCCACCTTTCCTGCAACTGAAAGTTTTGTAGATTTTCAGGGGGTTCAACGAGTTTGGCCCGGGGGCAGTGTGGGCCACAATTTTAAAACTCTAAAACGGGGCTAAACCCCTCGAACCCATTTAAAAATTACCAAAAAAAAGCGACCAGTGCGGGGTGCCCTAAGGGTGTGTTTGGGAATGGTTCCCTACTCCCGTTTTGGGTTACAGGGCTGCCCTTTTTGTCCCTCATTTTCAAAATATTCTGAAATGCGTCATGACTGAGTATTGGAGATGAGTTACCCCCAAATCAGCCTGGGAAAGACCGTCAGAAAACTGGTTCCCGACGAACAGATGGCTAGCAGGATTAATAAGAATCCCACGGTTGTTAAAATTGAGGAAGACAGACAGGAAGAAGACAGACAGAGAGAAGGGGAGAGTGACTTACGATCTTTATTCCCAAAAGTAAAAAGATAAAGGGGAAGTTTTCCCTTGGTCTCTGTCCCGAGAAAGAAAAAGCTATATCCCGGGGAAAATATAATAAAAATGTTATTATACTTAGTCTTTTTATTTAATGATAACAAAAAAAAACAATTCTACTTAAAAAACACCGACTGGCCTGGGGGCACGCGCGCCAGACACCAAACACAACCCCACCAACACACAATAATATGCGCGCGCGGCGTGCGCATGCGCAAGCAAACGTGGAGGAAAGACGCAAGGAGCGGCGAAAGTGAGCAAGCGAGGGGAGAGAGGAGAGGGACGAGGGGGAAAGTGGCAAACAATAGTCAAAGTAGCAAAAAGGGGTAACCGTAACAAGCGTAGCAAAATGTAGCAAAAAGAAGTAGTGGTGAACTGACCCGGATAAAACAACAAACCCAATACGACAGCTTCTTTAGTACGGAAACCCCAGGAAAAGCAAAACAATCAAAGACCCCTTCGTTCAACAATGGCTAAGCCTAAGCTGAAAGCGAAAACATGTAGTGATTTTTTTTAAATGAAAAGGCGGTTTTGAGAAAAAACGCGTCTGTGAGGAACCAAATCTTCATCTCCAAGATCTGTTCGGGAATTAAAAGATGAAGCACATAATTACGATGCAATCCATACGAAAAAAGCGTGGGGGGGAGAAACAAAAACAAAGGGAAATGCACAAAAGAACAAGGAAAGTACGGAATGCAAAGGCCATGCGCTTAAAAAAATTCGCAAAATTTATCGTATCAACCGCGAAGCACTTTCGTACCCCGATCAGAAGTACGTTCGAAAAGTTTTTTTGCATAATCTGATTTTTTCTGAAAAATTTCCAACGATTTGAAAATAAATACAATTTCTCACGACCCCACCCCGACCTCATCCTCCCCCCCACCCGCACCCCCCAAAAACCAAAATGACTTCATCGATTTTAATTGTGTATTCGCATTTGTAAAGGGAGCAAACCCGCCCTTTTATTCCCGGGTATGAAAAAAATGTTGTGAGGTGGATTGGGGGAATCAAAAAAATTCAGTAGTATTCCTCGACCCTTGGGTTTTCCCGATTTTACATTGGTCAAGCCCCTCCCACATCCTTGAATTATTCGAAATTTGAGCAAAATCTTCAAATAAGCATGTCGAGAGAAGACAGAAGGACAAAAAAAGGCAGACAGCGACAGACGAGGAAAGGGGAAAGTACGAGGGCACAGAGGCGAGGGGGGGGGGGGGGGGGTAATAGAGATAAAAAGCGAGGGAGAGCTCCCGGGAGATCGGCTTTTTCCAGGGTCGCCTTGTGCCCCCCACTGGCCCACAACTCCAGCTGAGATCCTATGTCTTGAAAACAGTCCAAATTTACTCGCGCCCTTTCCCCGGGATGCCCTGGAGGGAGAGTCAACACGGCCCAGGAAAATAAAACGTGTTTGGAAAAATTTTGGGGTGACTTACAGAAAAGCCGTCCCTGAAAACGGAAAAGAAAAGATGTAGCTTTTTTTCCGGACAAAGAAAAAAGATTAAATCTTGAGAAAAAGCAAAACACGTCCCTTTTTTTTTCTGTTTTTTTTTTTCGTTCTTTGTGTGGATTCCACACACGTCGCCCAAACCTACCCCGTTCGTGGCAACCGGCCCCCTGTCCAGCCGGCACCGTCAGTCCCCTGGGGA
>JAMYXO010001899.1:0-26637 GCA_033310375.1 Conus canariensis | reverse complement strand
CAACCCTTTAAGAATCATAAAGTTCACCACATCCTCTCTCACTTTCGGTCAACTTATCTTGCCAATCTACCTCCTTAAATTTAATATCATAAGTCAATATATCGGTTTGGTACTACCCACTGAGTTTTTCATCCCCCCACTGATCTACGACATTTTCCCATCAGTTTCTCATCAATCATCGATCAGTTTCATCTGTAAACGTCATCCATCAACAGCACACCTCATTTTCTGCCACCCGCATTTTTTGTCCAATCAATCTCATCCCTCTATACCTTTAAACCCCCTGCTTTCTGTGAAATTGCCAACAAAAAACCCATCACCCTTTTGAAATACATCTGCCACCTCCCCCCTCAACCTCACCCATAAACACCCAGCCAAAACCCCCCACATTATTTGACATAAGGGAGGAATGTATCCGCAACATGCCCTCACGCTTCTTATCAGTTCCTTAATCCACCTTCCCAGAAAATGTTTGTCTGCGGGCACCCTCCAAAAAAGCTTCGTGATCATCATTGTTCAACAATATTAGACTGAAAAAAATTTTAAAAATAAAAAAAGATAAGGAGGGAGATTGGGTGGGGGGATAAATATCTTCTGCCGAGCGTATTGCTGTAAGAGCCCACAACAGAAGAGCCGTAAGACTGTGAAGGGAAGGGGGGAGTGGGTGGAACCCCGGGTGGGAGAGGAGCGCTGTGAGGGGGAAGAGAAAAAGGAACAACGAAGAGGAGACCGTAATTGCCCTCCCCTCCCTTTTTCCTTGAAGAGATTGTGTCTTCTGTCTGGGGCGCGCGCGCCACGATTTTAAATTATATTGCTTTTTTTTTTCATTAGTTACTTTTTTGGGAAAACAGCATTAAGTCTGTTACCTAACATCTTTTTTGATGGCGACAGGATATAACCCAAGTTACAAGAGAGGGGGGAGAGAGGGGGAGAGAAGAGAGAGGGGGGGGGGGGGGGGGGGGGCGGGGGGAGAGAAAAGAAGGTATGTAAATTCACCGCAAAACCCAGTGTGAAAATCATTCTTTCTTGTAAGTAAAAACAAAACCCCAGGGATGAAACAAAACACAGTAGAAACTAGTAAACAGGCTTTCTGGTCACCCACCCCCCCAGCCCCAACCCGGGCTGAACCCGGGTTTTCGCTTTTGCTCCGCCGGCTTACCAGAACTGTTTACTGTTTCTAATAGAAAACTTTTTTCAAAATACATAATTGTGGATTATCTGTTTTTAACACTTTTTTTTAAAAAATTTTTGGATTTTAGTTTTTGCTTAATCCTTCGTTTTTTTGATCGTCTTCAATAACTCATTTTCACGCTTAAATTATCAAATGGTCTCGTCTTTCGTGAAATAAAACTACAGTCTTTAATTGCTCTCTAAAGTCTTTTAAAATGAGTTATATTTCTGACATAAAACCCACACACTTCCCCCGATGTCCCATGAAAGCCAGTTTCGACAAAGATTTTTCTTTTTAACTATTCTCTTTTCCCCGAACATCATCTAAAAATAGTGTCTGGTTCCTTCAAACTGTTAAAAAAGTGTTTAAACACTCCTCAGTTTATTGTGGGATCAATAAAATAGTTTTCATCATCCGTCATATAAACCTTCTGTGTGATATCTTTTTTCCCCTTTTGAGTGTTGGGAAAAAAATTAAATATGATCAAAATTATAACTAAAAATTTTTGAAATGGTCGAGGAAAAATATTGTTTTTCCACAACCATCGTCCACAAATAAATGAACAATGGGGGGTTTTTGCAAAAAGTTTAATCGGCATTGACCCAAAGTTGTCTCCCCTAGTTTTAAAAACAGAATTTAATTAATCCAGTTATTGTTTTTATCATACTTCTGTCAAAACTTGTTCAGTATAATAAAAACCTATGCCCAAAATGTGTAAGTTAATCCAGTTCTTTTGTAAGATGTTTTATTTGACTAATATCAATTTGTTGCTGTTGTTAGCCTTAAATTCCTCGCCATTGTAAAGAACAACGACAGTAACTTTAAGTTTGTCAACGTTATTTTTTCCCAGTAAAAAGAATTCCTTTATAAGTTTGTACTGACGCCGGCTCCTTTTCTGCCTCATTTTTTAAAAGACAAAAAATTTTAAAATTTTTTGTAAAACGGTCCCCTAATTTTGTGGTGGAATTGAACTGTATTTTGTGAGCTTTCTTTAAAACCGTTCTCTTCTGTGGAGGATGTACTGTTTGCCCCCCAAGGGTTTATTTCGATCTCTTTCCGACTGTTGTCCTTGGCATAAGACTTACTTTTTAAAAGGGCCCAGGTTCAAGCTTTTCTGAAACTTTTTGACGGTCAAAAAATGTAAAATGGGCTTAAGAATTCTTTTATGTCCCATTCAAATATGGTTCTAAGTCCCATTGTTGCCCTTTTTTGAACTATTTTATATTCTACTGACCCGATTTTATTTGCTTCTGTTTGCGTATTGTTCTGGTTTGGGAAAATTTTTTGTTGTCGCCAACCTCTTTGCGCTTAAATAACCACTTTACTGTACCCCCAAACCCCATAAAAAAGGCCTACCCTCACCGTTTTGTTAAAAGTCCTCAACGTCTGAAAAGGTTTTTTAATTCTAAAGTAAACCTCTCGGGCCCCTAATGTAACTCCCGTTTCTTTGGTCCAGTGCTTTTTTTTAAAAAAACGTTTATTTTATTTCAAAAAACAATGTGAGGTTATACTTTTTTACGATTTTCCCCTGTTTTATTGTGATTTTATATTAAATGATATGCCCCTCCCACAAGCTAATCTTTTAAACTGTAAATTAGGGAATTTAAAATTTCATAATCGCAATATCCCCTTTTCCCCTGAGGAAGAGCTTTTTAAAACAGTTGAGGGCCTTCCATCATATAAGTTTTCATCATGCTCAGCTGTCAAATGAAATAGAGTAATAATGAAATGCAAGATCGAGCGGTATTTCCCTCAAGTAGTTTTGTTGATGTAACTCTAAAATATGAAAGTCTTGATTGTTAGTTGAAAAGCCAAACTTTTGTAGCCCCATAAAAAAATGTAACCTATTTTTTTTTTTTCAGGTTTGAATGTAACATTATTTTCAAATTTGCATTTTTTAAAGTTTGAGAGTAAGTCGAAGTTATCATTGCTTTTTTCAGCGGCAAAACCCCGTAAAAACCATCGGGTTTGGGTTTTAACGGGCTAACTAAGTTTCCCTTTTGTCAAATTTTTAATTTTTTTTCTTGGGGATTCGTTTATTAAACCATACGATTTGTAGAATTTTCATGGGCGAAACCCTTCGGGTTTTGCATTCATTAAAAATAGCTTTTTAAAAACAAGGACTGTTTGAGTTGTTATTTACAAACTTTTTTAAAAAAAATTTTTAAAAATGGTGCATTCAATATACAATGCAAAAAATTCTGTTGGGCCGCATACAGTCCTAAAGATTAACAACTGATCCCCCGCTTTTTTGTGACTAGATGACGCCTTTCAAGTAAAGGTTAGTACTCCATTGAACAGTTCTTAACCCCCCTATTAAAAAAGACTCATCGCGAAATGTGGTTCGTCATCCATGCTTTTTATAGAACCATTTTAAACTTTGCTGGTTTTGTGCATCAACTGGGTGTGGAGGTCGTATGCATCTTTTAAACACCTACCTTTTGGTGAGGTCGGTGTTAGATTTCATTTTTATTACCCCTTCAAGTATTTTGTCTGAACTGCAAGCGCCTTACCAAATGACAAAACGTTTAATCCATTCAGCAAACAGAATAGATTCAAGGCTTTTAAAAGGTCGTAACGAATTTGATTTTGACCCAAGACAGACTTTGAAAAAAGTGGATCTTAATCATGGTTTAGGCACCCTTTTTTTTTGGGGCTTTGCACAGAAAGTATAACTATGATTGGAATCCTCCTTAAAATCTTTCTCTTCAGGCACAACTGTTCCCCCGGGCCCATAGAGCAAGAGCATAAAAACATGGACAACATTTATTTTGGATATTCTAAGGGCCTAATAGAGCGGGAAAGAACGAATAAACGACTCTATTCGTACTTATTTTGGTGTTTGCTAGGTTCGCAGCACAGGAGATCAAAATAATGATCCTTCTATGGCTTTGATGCCCAAAAAACAGTATTTAGCAAATTTAGGGACGCCTTTAAAATTCTGCAATTGTTTTTCCCTTAAAGAAATTTAAAAGGTACCAAAATGTTTTAAAATTTGCAAGTCAAAAAGTAACTTTTTGTTGGCATGGTTTATACATGGCCTTCTGACCTCAGATTCGTAGGAACAATAAAAAAACTAAAAAAATGAAATCCTTGGGGTGACAAGAAGAAAAGGTGGGAAAAAACGTAAATTTGGGCCAGTAATTTACAAACAAAAAAAAAAAAAACCCGACCCCCCAAGAATAAGCACCCAACCCTCGGCCCCAAAGCCCAAAGCCATTGAAGCGCGGACTTTTTGTGAATGACCATGAATATGAAAAGACGGCATTTTTTTGGATTAACTGCCCTGGGTTACTTGGTTTTTATTTACTAAAGAGAAACCCCAAACTTTTAAGACAACTAATCCCCTAATCTCACCCATAAACCCAACACTTTACTTGCGGCGACAAAAGCCAGCAACACCCCTCCTTTATACCGGGAAAAGAATCTTTCCCTTACTGGCAAATTTTTTTTTATAAGTTGCAAGGTGATCGAGTTTTTTTTTTTACCATGATTTATTGAGACGGAGTTGGCGGGCCTTGGTGGCATTCCCCTCCCACCACCGCCCCCTGAAATACCCATACCAGTGATTATTGCAAATCCTAAGGCATTTAAAAACATTTGAAAATGTCACCTTGCTCTCTAAACAGTGTTCTATTCGTTCTGCTAACTTTGTGTTTTAATTTTTAAAATTTTTGGATATTTCTCTTATTCTGCTCACTTGGTTCTTTAAATTGTTCTCGGTTAGTAGACAGCCTTCTATTTGCTATTCTCTTGTTCAAGATCTTTTAGTCTTTTTTTTATTCTTTCTTTAACATAGGTCCAAAGTTGGGGGTCTCAGCCTAACTATTTTTTCTTTTTCTCTTTTTATATGTCATCTATTCCCCATTTTTTGCTAAATTGTTTGTTAATTCGCCTCTGATGCTTTTAAAGCATGATCAAGGGCGTTATTTTTCATAGGTAGGGGCGGTCGTGCATGTTTTTAAGCTGTTTCTCTAAAAAAACGGGTTTTCTGTTCTATTATTTTGTTGCTTTTTGGGTTTAAATATTTTTAAAGTTCCATGTTTAAAATTTGGTTTTCTTTTGGGGAGTTTCTTTTGGGAAGTTTTGAATTTTTGCAACTGCTTCCCTATTATTTTTGGTTTAGTAATGCCAAGGGTCTTGATCGCGAACTGAGTCTTTGTTAATTGTACTTTAGCTAAAACTTAAGGGGTTTTTTGATTTGTTGTAAGCCGAACAATTGCCCTTGTCGTTTTTAAAAAAACAAAGGGTATCTTTTTTTTTAAAAATCTTTTGGGTCTATAAATTCGGGGGGTTTTTTGGCCTAAACTTTGATGAAATGATTTGACCTTTTACTTAGTTAATTCATGCCGAATGATTGTAATGTTGTGTCAAAGGAGTCATTTACTCAGTCGTTTCCAGGTCGGGAACATCAAAATTTCTCAATGCCTCCATTTTTTTAAATAATTAACTTTTTATTTTGTTTTATAAAAAAAATGTCACAAGCAAGGGCTCGATTCTTGCCGCATGGGAAACTGAAAGACCCCTTTGGCGGAAAGGGAAAAAACAGAATATTATTGCCCCAAATAATCCATCATATTGATTAGATAAAAATCTTACTTTTAAAAATTTCCCAGACCTAGGAGCAGATGAAGTGATTGTGCCGGGTCTGCACGGCTTACTTTCAAAATAAAACTTGATTCAGCAACAGCCCAAAAACAGGACATAGTCCAGAACGGGGGACGGGCAATCGTAAAAAATTTCTATAAAATTGAGGGCAAGAAATTTTTCTTTACACAATGCAAAACATATTTTAATCTATTGTGATCTATGGTAACCGCGAATGAAAGGGGGGACCCGCGTTTCAAAACGAAAGGATGAAGCTAAAACCAAATGGATTTAAAGAAAAGCGGTCAACCCGAAGCTTAAATTTTCTATGAAATTTTTTTATCCCCTTGTTTTTAGTTATTAAGGGGCCCGCATCGCCATCTTTAAGGAGTTGAAAAATTGTTAGAACAAATTTTTAATAAATACAAACTTCATAAAATTCAACACTGTTCCCAAAATCCTTTTCACCCTTGGTTTTGACATTTAAAAAACCCCTCTTCGGTAGGCAACTTCGTCTTAAAATTTTTGGGAAAATTTCTCAATAAAAATACCAAAAGCAGAGCAGACCTAATGGAATTTTAGTTTTAGGCCGCAGCACGTCCCTAAAGGTTTTTATGCTGTTGAAGAGAAGAACCATACAAAAGAAAAACTGAAAATTTTTTAACCCTAAAAAAACAAAATTACAAGTTCAATTGAGGGTAGCCTAACCAAGTCTAGGGTACGGGCTTTAAACCTTATCATCATTTTGATGAAATAAAAAAAATATTTTGGAGGCGGGGGGTCTAAAGCCCAACAGTAACCTTGTGTTAAAGTCTACCCTTCACGTGTTAATTTGTGAATTTAAAAACGAAATAGGGTTTATGGATTGACCAAAGGCAACAGAGGAAAATCAGTTGCTGGGAGTGGGAGAACATTTAAAAGACTAATAACATTCAAATTGTAAAGAAAAAGAGGTGAAAACCACTTAATGTATATTTGTTTTTAATAATGATCCAGCTGAATATTCAAGATAACAGATTAAAAGATACCAATACAAAATTATTTTTTTTTTTTTAAAAAAAGCATGTCTTTAGGTTTATCCAAAAGTCCCCAAAAAAAGAACTCTTTTGCTGTAGACATAAAAAATTTCAATTAACAAACATAACACAAATGCAAACCCACTAGAGCAGGACCCCTTTCAAAATCAGTAAAACCAAAACGAAGGATTCTGCTGCCTTTAAGCTGTTCATATTTTAATACGGAGATCGTCAATGCTCTAACACAGGAAAAGTGTGGTCTCTTAGAACAGGCGTAGGTGCACCGCAGTTTTGGCCTCAGGGGTTTTTTTTAAATTTTGGGCCTTTTTCATTAGCTTAAGTGTGTAGCAAAAAAATAAAAGCTAAACTCCAAAAAGCACACAGCTATGGTTCAACTAATAAAGCTAAACTTAGTTCCTTCAAATGACAAAAAATAAAGCCTATTGACTCAAACATCCGGATGAAAAAATTTAGTCGCCTACGGGCTGATTTTGAGGACTACAAAAAAAAAAGTTTGATTTTCAAAAAAAGGCAAGGCAACTTTTTTTCAACAACCAGACACCGACCAGTAAAAAGGAATGCAAAAAAAATAAAAAAACATTAAACTTGTTCTAAAACAGCTCACATTAACAACCCCAAAAGGGGGTTTTTTTACTTTGTTTAAGGTCCAAGACAAAAAGCCCGTTGATATTGATTCTGTTAAGACATTTTGGGTCGATGTTTTTTTTTTTTAATTTAAATAAATATGTGAGTTAGAAAAGAAACTAGAAAGGAAAGATATATGAATTTTTGACTCTTGGTTAGATGAAAGGGGAAGAGGAAGAGCGTTTTAAAAAGTTTAAATGAGGTCTTTTTTTAGAAGTTTTGACCCAAAAAAACGTACAGGCAAGCGTTGTACTTGCTTTTTCTCAATTTCCAGGAAATAACATAAACCCCCCAGTTAAATAAGGATAGTTTTTTTAATGACTATAAAACAATAAACGAAGAAAATCTAGAAGTTTGGGTTTCAACTAAACAGAAAAAATATTCTTTTTAAAATGATTAACCCCCCGGTTGGGCAACAACTTCTTACACGTTTAATGAAGCCTTAAAGCAGCAAAAATGAGAGGCTTGGTTGGGTCAAGGGTGAAGCCCTAGACATCAGATTGGGGACGGTAGTATGAGCCAATTGTGGGCAAGTTTTACATTCCACTGCCCCCAACATTAGTTGAAAAAAAAAAAAGCATTCTAAACATAAAGAATTCAGACGACAAATTTTTTTTATGTGGGGGTTTTTGCTAGGCTGATCACGTTCCCAAAAAAGCAGGGAGTATTAACTATTTGCAGGGGGCCCAAATGATTTTAACTTTAACGGCCTTGAATTTCCTTGGTGAGACAAAATTGATCATTTTTAAAAAACAAAATCCCCTTAACTTTTAAATTCTCACATGGTCTGAAGAAAAACCAACTTCCCCCAATTAAGTGTCAAAGAACATCCAACAATGGGCGAACAACCAAACACCATGTAGACTTACTCCTAATGAAAAGCCTTAAGGGGGTTGCACTACACCAAATAGCACAATGATAGATTACTTGCATACAAAAAAACACCATAGCAAAAAAGAATTTTTGTAGAAAATGTTTAAAAAGTTTCCCACCCGTTCAAGTGCGGGGAACATGTAAAAATTTTCTTAGTCCATTTGACTGAATACAGAACTAATTATGCCAAGAGAAGGCTTAAGGTTAGTTTTAAAAAATTAAAAAAAACTCCAGAGGTCTCCATAGTTGTTAGCAGACTTCGAGTCGCTTTTGTTTTTTTGGGGGGCCACTCCAAACATTTACCAAAAAAGTTATAAAAAAATACCACAGATTTTTCTTTTGCCTTCATTGTTGTAGGTCAGATGGTGAACATTCAAACCCAAAATTTTATACAGAGGACCACATGCAGAAAAAACATTTTTTTAAAACGATGAAGAAGTTCGTATTCGTTCTAATAATCTAGTCTACCCATTTAAGATGCCCCTGAAGATCAAGATGCTATGTCAGCCACCAGTTGGATTTGGGGTTTGACCCAACCCTAAAATTTTAAAAACCCACAGTAAGAGACATGATCACATTAGCGGAAAAGTTCAGAGGGCAGGGCATAACAATTGCAATCTTCAACTAAAGTTTAAATCCTAGGACTTGGATTCCCTATATTTTAAAAAATTGCGGGTACGACTTAAACCTTATAATGAAAGCAGTAACTAGCCCCTTTTTGGGGTGTCAGCATTCGCAGGCTCAGAAAAGTCTTGTGTTTCATTTTAAATATTTTTTTTTTTATGATCTATGCAAACCTATGGGGTTTTTGAGTCACTGGCAGGACCCTTAAAGTCCGGCCCAAAACAAAAGAATATTTTGACCCAACTTTTGTTAAAAAGGGGGTTTTACCCTTTATGAGTACATGAACATTTGGGAAAGGGTTTGATAACCCCACCTTCCCCACCTAAAGGGGGTTCTTTAGTAGTTTTAAAGGGGGAAAGGACATCAGTGATTCTGTTTTCTTATGTAAAGATGCGTGGCGAATTAGAAGTGTAAAAAGATGGGAGACTATCAGATTCCTATTTAATGGCGGATACTGTTTTTTGGCGGCCGTCTTTGAAAATTTAGGAAAGCCCCTGCATAAACATTACACCCGGATCCTGCGCATTATTTTTCTGGCCGGGATGGCTGGGACGCTTTTTTAAAAAATATACAGTTTTTACAATTGTTTTATTGTCTGCCTGCCAATGCTTCAGATGATTGAAAACGGATTGCGTGGGGGAATTATAGGGTGTCTCCCATTACTGTAAAGCAACAAAAAAAATACTTGGTGACTATGATCCAAGTGGGAAGTCTAACTTCTTATGTATTTAGATGAAAACAATCGTTTGGTTGGGCTATGAGTCAATCATTTCCATTAGTAACTTTAAAAATGTCACGGGCTCAAAGACATTCAAAAGTTTTTAAAATGGCTACAGGTCTAGAATGTCAAACAACGGGGCTTTTTTCTAGAAGTTGTTTTAGAATACCCTCATGATTATGTTTCCCTAAGACTATCCATTAGGGGCAGAAAGTCTAAAGATGGCAAGGGGACAGAACCGCCTAAACTTGTGCCTAATCTTCGTGCAAAAAAAAATTATGCTGTCTTACAACTTCCCCAAATTTTTATTTAAGACATGGTTTAAAGTTAACGCAGTTATCGTATAATTGCATTTGATAAAGAACAGTTCATGAAACCTACTCATGAAGAATACTGATCTCAGAACTAAACCCACAGATGCTTCAAAAAAGATTTTTCAAGTTGATGAAAAACAGCTGTTTTGGAAAACTTGGAAAACCCGCAAAAGGGGTAAAGTGTTAGTTTTGGTCCCCAGAAGAAGATGCAATTAAGTTGACTTCAAAACCTAATTTCGGGACTTCAGAAATTTCTACCTTTTTGGCTAATGATAAAAAAAAGAAGTCAAATTGGATAAGCCCGTTTTTATTGGGTTTACTGTTTAGAGCTGTCGAGCTTTTGATGTTAAATTTCTTTACGATACTTTAAACCCTTGTACCCTGAGTCCAGATTTTGACACGATACAGATTCCTTTGTAATCGACACCCCTACTGAAGAATCTATAAAGCAGGGAATTAGAAGTAGCTAAAGGGCATGCGGGATGGTACGACACATCGATTACCCTAAAGATTCCCTTTTGCATTAAACTTTTAAACAAAAAGTTTTGTAAGATGAAGGATAATTATCTGGAGAGTGATCAAGGAGTTTTTTGGTTTAAGGTAAAAAAGTAAGTCTTTCAACCCAAAAAAAAAGTTTTTAAAAAAAGCAAAGGGAAAATCTCGCAGCGTGTGCGTAAGTTTATCCCATGACAATAAAAAAGAAGCATTTTTTTGGCAAAAAGACTTTTCATCTGACAATTACAAGCTGCGATCTAATTGCATGAGATTAACACAACAGTTGAAAACAAAAGGGGCTCTTGACCGCACAAACACAAAAAAATATTTGTTAACCCAGAGTTTTCATATGCAATTGGTTTTGGGAATAGTATAATCATATTCTTTGGGCTTATATTTTTCAGCAATCGCACGTTCCATTATACATCATCAAATTTTAGAAAAATTAATATTTTTTATTAATGCTAGATGTGCTTTAATTTTTTTTGTCTTTTCCCAATATTCTTTTTTCCATAAATCAAAATCAAAATAAAAGCTTTGGGGGTTTTAAAGCGATTGTCGGGCGATTGTTCTAGCAGGGATTGTCAATCTTCTCAAATCTTCTTTAATGTTTATGATCCCAAAATAAATCTTGCATTAAATTTTTTAAAGACTTTTCCTTTGCCTTTTCTCCATTTCCCTTTGAGCTTCCTTTTTAAACCCAATTATTTGCCTAGATTAAAACATTTTTAAGCTTAACTATATCATAAAACCAATTCAACCAAATTTTATCCTTTACGCTAAATGCGCTCAAATTTTTTTTATTTTTTAATATTTTCTTGCCCCCAATAAAAATTTTTGGGGTTTTTGTTCTGCATGCATGATAAATCTTTTTAAAATATAGTCTAATACAAGTTTAAAAACAATATTTTGCATTTTTCAAGGCTTTCCTTCCATTCTTTTTCCCAGTCCATTTTACGTAAGGATTCCCCTTTTCCATTCTTGCTGCCATTTTAATTTTAAAATTTAAAAAAAAAAATAAGCGACGGGAACGGTCTGGGGGGGGATTATCTGCGTTTTTCCCTTCACAAAAGATCTTTGAGGGGGGGGGGCCCGTTTGTTGGTCAGTTTCTCGTAAATAAACACGGCGGTTCTTTTTCAAAATTTTTTTTATTTTTTGGATCAACACCCCAAAAAGGGATCTGTTCCCCTGATGCGGGTGCCCCCTTTCCGTTCTCCCGGCGAAAAAAAAGGTATCTCCTTTAAAACCAAATGGTATGTTGCTTGATGAAGACTCTCTTCAACAACATTTATTTTTTTTTTTTTTGATTGTTTGTAGGGTTTTAGACCTTTAAATTCTTCATTTTTATTGCACGTAGAATGAGGGCAGTCTTTTTACCCTTTTGTTTTCGAAAATTTGTAAACCGTTCTGGATACGGGTAGGAAAAAAACCCTTTCAGATAACTGTTTGTTAAAGTTTTAAACCAAAACCCCTGTGACGTGAACGCCCGGAATGCCTCTTTTAATGGTAATCTTGTTTTAAAAAATTGATTTATTTGCCCTTTAAATTTTTTCCTTTCAACTTGAATCAGGGGGTTAATTTAAAGGGGCCCCGTTGATATTCAGTTTTATAGCGCAGAAACAGCAGAACACTTTTTGTTTAAAAGGGGTTTTCCGTTTTTTGTATCTTGAAGCATGTCAAGACTGTAAGTCTACTTAAATCTTTTTCGTTAATCGTTCATGGGGTAAATTAGAAGACCCTTTTGAGGGGTTCGTTTGGAGTTTTTTCCCAAAAAGTGGGCTCTGTATTCTTTAGGCCGGGTAAAAAATTTCCCAAATCGCTTGTTTAGATAACCATTCCTTTGCTGTTTTTCACTGATCCAGCTGTTGGCTTAGCTTTTTAATTGCTGTTATTCCCTTCCAATACCCTTTTTGGGCGAATAATAGATCTTTTTTCATTTTTATTCAGCAATATTAGCCAAAAAATACACAAGGTCATCCCAAAAGGCAAAAACAATTTTTTTGCTCTTTTGTTTTTCTGATGGTTTTAAAAATCGCTGAATTTTGGGGAGGCAATGTCTCGATTGGCTTGCCTGTTACAAGAAAATATTCTTTATTGCTTGATCAACATCTTTAAATGTGTAAGCTGCATGCCCTGTTCTTTCAGTTCATCTTAAAAAATCAAAAGCTAAATCTTTTTTTTCATACCAGCTTGTGCTGCGGTGTTGCTCCATAGCTTTGTTATGTCTTTTTCTCTCGCCGTCATCCCTTTTTTCTAAATGCGTAATTACTTCCGCAAAAAGAAGCGCATTAACCCCAAGCGCCCCCAATATCTTTACGGTGAAGCATTTTTATAAATGTTTTTTTTTTAATTTTACATATTGATCTGTTGGAATTTTTCCCTTGTTTAAAAACTAGAAAATTTTTCGTAGCAAAAAGGGCTGTAATAACAGCAATATTTTTTGGAGTCTTCAAAGCCTAGTTTGCCAAATCTGTGGTTTTATTTTAACGGGCTTTTACCAAGCATTTGGGTATCCACATTTGGGCCCTTTTTAACAGCAAAATGGTATAAAAGGTTGTAAAGTTTTTTCGGTGCTCATTTTTTAAAAAATAAAATAATATTTATTTATTAAAAAAACAGAACTGCATATTTACTACACTTCAGGGCGCCTAAAACGTTCCTGAATTTATGATTAAAAATGATAAATTTTGAGCCCAAAAATATTATCCCCAAAAGGAAAGGCTGTATTTTTTGGCAGCATGTAAAAAAACAAAACAGTCCCTTGGAAATGAATTCAGCATAGAAAGATCAAAAAATGTGCCGCAAACATGTAAAGTATCACAACAGGTATGAACCAATGGGTCAAGAATGGTAAAAAGTGTTGGGCAAACGGTTTTTAGTTTGTACACAAAACTAGTTAGTAGATTTGCCCCCATGATTTGAACAGATTTTTGTATGATTTAAGCGGATCCAGTTTTAACAAAGTCTTAAGTTCTAGGATTGATTTATTAATTTTTGGAAATTGTTACGCCTTTAAATCATGGGTTTAATTATTTTTAAATCATATAGTTTTGTTTCCCCTTTAAAAAATGCCGAGCCGGGAAAATCCAGAATCAGAAAACGTTAATCAGGTGGAGAAAGTGCCCATTTAAAAAGCCTCCTATCTGGGCGCTTTTGCAGCGGGAAAAAAAATTGCAGGGGGAAAAACAAAAAAAAATTAATGTTGAAATCACAAAATTAACTATAAGAAAACTAACACCGCCAACGCCAACTTTTTGTTTCAATGCCAGCTGAAAATACACAATTGATTCAAGGCCCTGAAAACAAAGTCTTCAGGGAGTATTGAATTTAAAACAGTTTTCTTTTTTGGGCGTCTTGCTGGGGGGGGTGGTTATTACTTTTATAAAATATTAACAACGCCAGAAAAAACCCAAAGCAGTCCAAAAAATTCACACTAAATACAAAGCCGAACAAAAAAGCATGCCCGAACCCCCAACAACAAAAGTCATTTTGATCCATTTTAGATGGAATAATATTTCAAGAATTAATAAATAATTATAAATTGACTTGAAAAAAAATTGGTTTTTACATAGAGGGGACTTAAGTAAAAAAAATTTTAAAATAAATTAAGTTTAAGAACTTTAGGTAACTTATTAAAAAATTTAAGGTAACTTGATTAAGAACTATTAAGAATTGGAGTAATTGATTAAGAACTTGGGGGGGACTTAATTAAGGATTGGGGTAACTTAATTAAGGACTTGGGGTGACTTAATTAAGAAATTAATTAAGGACTTGGGGGGGATTAATTTAAAGGGCTTGGGGTGACTTAAATTTAAGGGTTGGGGTGACTTAATTTTAAAGGGCTTGGGGGAAAAGGGAATGGTAGGACCACTTCTCATTTTGATAGTCGCCATTGCTTTGTGACTGAAAGATGTGCGTGGGGGCTGAGCATTGTCGGGGGGCCCGCAACACTAGTTAAGCGCGATGAGAACAGGAAAGAGGCAGCTCACGCTTAGCAAAAAAACGTTTTAGCGCCGCCCGCTGTGGGCGGGCGACCCATCATTTGGGAATAGTTGACCGACCTCCTGATGACTCAACACTTTAAAAATTGCGTTGTGTCCCCGCTGTTTGTGTGGTGTGTAAAAATTTTAAAAAAGTGGGAGTATTTGAAGTCTCCCCTTGTTGGATTAATAAACTAAGAAGACGACAGAAAATCTTTGAAAAATATCCGAACTCGCAAATCTGACAAAATTTTTAATTTCCAACCATCGCTTGACGCCAAAGAAAAATGCTGCATAAAAACCCACCCGGTGTGGCAGCTGACTGGATGTGAAGAAGGTATGACATTGTCAACAACTGACTGTGTGCTGTGTTCTGTGTAAACAAAGGGCCCCTGTCTGTTTAAGTCGTAAACCCCCCACACCCCCAAACCGACACGCACATGAAAACCGAAGGGTGGCTTCCCCTTCGAGAATGTTCAAGAACTTTGTGATGAATAAAGTTTTCAAGTTGACCGGCCAAAACGCGCGCAGCCCGGGGGAGAAAAAACGCAGTAGGGCCGAGGCGTTTTTATTGATTTTTTTGGTAGAACTAGGGAGAACACAGTTTGTAAACAGGGCGCCGGCCTGTGACTTACTGCGTCGTTATAATTGTGTTGTCTTGGGCTTGCAAAAAGCTGACAGTCAACCACTGGTGTACAGATGTTTGGGAGAACGCGACACTATTTTTTTTAGAGATGTTCGGGAGAAAGAGACATAGTTAAAAAAAGAAAAAAATTTGTCAAAAAGGTTTAGGGGAAAACATGCTGGGATAAGTGTGTGGATTTTATGTCAGAAATATAACCGTTTTAAAAAACTTTGAAGCAATTAAAGCTGTGTTTTTTTTTACATGAAAACAGAGACGCATTTGATGAAGTATGCGTGAAAAAGATGTTATTGAAGACGATCAAGAAAAAACAAGGATTTTAAACAAAAAAAAAGTTCAAAAAATTTTCTAAAAATTTGTGTTTAAAAAAAATAATCCTACACATTAGTATGTTTGTAAAGTGTTTTCTATTAGGAACTAGTAAAAGGCATTTGGGTAAACCGGGCGGGCAACAGCGAAACCCGGGTTCAGCCGGTTGGAGTGGCGGGGTGGGTGGCCAAAATGTTTTATAGTTCTCTACGTCCATCAAAGAGCATTTTACCCAGAGGGTATTTTAGCATACGTCTGAACTCATGGGGTTTTTTGTGTGGGTCTGTGCGGGAAGGGAAAAGGAAGAGGAGGGAGAGAAGAGACGGAGTGATGGGGGGAGCAGGAGAGAAAGAGAGAGAGAGAGAGAAGAGAGAGAGAAGGGGGAGAGAGAGAGAGGGGGGGTAAAATAAATGAAAAAAGAAAAAGGAGATGAAAAAAAGGGCTATTAAAATTCGGTGCTGAAAAATAAATGACGATAAGTAATGCCCCTCCACCCTTCCCCCACCACAACCCCCCCCCCCCCCCCCACCCCCACACCACTCAACTCGCACACACCGCGCGCGCACTCACACAACCCCACACAACACACACACAACACACACCACAACACACACACACCAAACACACACACACACGCCGACATCAAAAAAAAAAAACTATTAATCATTTCACTACATCAGCCTTTTCTCTCCCGAAACAGGGAAACGATGTCCATCTTTTTAAACTATTTTCTTGTCTTTCCCCTTTTTCAATTTTGCCAAAATTTTTCCCCTTTGATGACCAAGTGGGCCCTTGTTGCGAGTGGGCAGGCTTTTCCCAAAAAGCTTGTAGTTGGCCCGGGGCAAGTCCTCTGCTACAGTCACTCCGGGCTGTTTCAATTTCTCCGGGGGGTAACACCTCTCTCGCTTCCTCCATGAAAAAAACGAAGAATGATGGGGGGGCGCCTCGGCCTCCCGTGGTCATCCCCCCGACCGGGGGGCTATCTCGACATCACTGCCGAACCCCAGAGCCTAGTTTTTGAAAAACACCTCAACACATTTTTTACCAGTCCTCTGCTTTTCCTCCTGCGCCTCTCTGATCCGTACAACGTAGTTTCCGACCGGCCGTGTTTTTGTTTCGTTTTTCACCCCTTTTAAAAGAGGGTTTCTTTCGAAATCTCGCCCGTTGGCTTTAAGTTCTGATTTTTCCGCGCGATTTTTTGGAACCTCAGGGAAAGTTTTCATTTTCATTTTGAGGTCCATAACATTGCTCTCTAGCCTTCAATCCTGTTTGTCATTGAAGTTCTAAGTCTTCCTTCCTCTCTCATGATGAACATCCTCCCTTTATGGACAGTTTCTCAGAGCGCTTGATTTTGCACAGGTTTTTGCATTGTCATGTATCTACGTACTGTCTAAATCTGCTTCTGTTTTTTGCTCAGGTTCTGCTCTTTGACTCGGGTGGGGGGACCCCCTTTACTCGACGACAAGCGGTTTCGCTTTTTTACTCCCCTTCCCCTAAAATCTCTAGAAAAGTGGAGGGGCTTCTTCATGTATTTCCTGCCCTTTTTACTCTTTTTTAAAAATGTTGCGTTTTTGGTAATCTTTAAAGTTCATCCTTGAGAAATAGAAGGGGGAAAAAAAAAATATAGCGCCCCGCTCCTCACCCTAACATTTGCCAAACCCCTTTGCCCAAAAAAAAGCTAAAACCATGTCACAGTCTCCACAGAAAGAAAATAGTTGTTTCCCCCACAATAGTTTTCCCTTTACATATCCCCATAAAAACAGTTTGTTCAAAGACTGAAAAACGGAGGGAACAAATAAGATTCAAAAGCCTGTCGTGTTTTCGGACTCTCGTAGAATCCACCCTTTTGTTTTCCCCTTACTCTCTATCTCTCTCTGTTCTCTCTCACTGTCTCCCTCTCTCCTCTCTCCCCCTCTCCTTCTCTCTCGGTCTCGCCCCCCCCCCCCCCTCACTCTCACTCTCGCTTTACCCCTCTCTCTCTCTCTCCCCCCCCCTCCTTCCTCTCTCCCGTCTTCTTCCCTCCCCTTTTCCCCCTCTCTCTCTTTCTCTCTCCCCCCATCTCTCACTCTCTCTCCCTCTATCTCTCCCCCTTTCTCTTCTCCTTCTCCTCTCTCCTCTCTCTCTTCCCCCCTTTCTCTTTTCTCTCTCTCTCTCCTCTCTCTCTCTTCTCAAAGAAACTGAGCGACTACTTGGTGTCAAGCAATGGAAACAGCTGTGTTAAAAAAAAGCTGATCAAACATTCCCCGGGCTTCAAAAAGGAGAGAGTTCAGTATCCAGACACCGTTTGTCCATGAGCGATTTGTGTTCAGTTGTTGCTGACGGTAGCGTTACACTGACATACAATTATATTGCACGTACATATTCTTAATTTTTTTTTTCTCTCTCTCCCCTTCCCCCCCTCTCTCTCTTTTTTCCCCCCCCTCTCTTCCCCCTCCTTCCCCCACCCCTCTCTCTCTCCCCCCCTCTTTTTCCCCCCCCCCCCCCCCTCTCGCCCCCCCCCTCCTCTCTTCCCACTCTTTTTTTTTTTTTTTTTCCCCCCCCCCCCCCCCCCCCCCCCCCTTTTTTTCCCCCCCTTTAAACCCTTTCTTCCTCTTTTTTAAAAAAATTTCCTTCCTCTTTTTTCTATCCCCCTTTTTTCTTTTTTTTTCTCTTTCCCCCCAAAGGTCTTTTTTTTCTCTCCCTCCCTCTCTCCTCTCTTCTCTCCCCCCTTTCTCTCTCCCCCCCCTTTTTTCTCTCCTCTTCTCCTTTCCCCCCCCCTCTTATTTTTTTCTCCCCCTTTCTTTTCTCTCCCCCCTTTTCCCTCTTTCCCCTTTTTCTCCCCCCTCTCTCCCTTTTTTTTTTCTCCCTTTTTCTTCTCTCTCTCTCTCTCTCTCTCTCTCTCTCCCCTCAAATGAATCTAAGAACACTTGGGTGTCAAGCAAGGGAAAAAGCGTCGAAAATGAAGCTGATCAAACATTCCGGTCTACCAAAAGAGAGAGAGTTCAGTATCCAACACCCTTTGTCCATGAGCGATTTGTGTTCTTTTGTTTATACGGTAGCGTTTTCACATGCACATACACATTATATTGACGTACAATTTTATTCTCTCTTCTCTCTTCTTCTCTCTCTCTCTTTCTCCTCTCTCTCCTCCCCCCTCCCCCCTCTCTTACTCCACTCTCGCTCTTACTCTCCTCTCTTCCCCCCCTCTCTTCTCCAGTCTCCTCTCCCCCCCCCTCCTCTCCCTCTTTTTCTCTTCCCCCCACTCTCACTCTCTTCCCTCTATCCCCTCCCCCCTTTCTCTCTCTCCCTTCTCCCTCTCTCTCTTCTCTCTCTCCTTTTTTTCCCTCTCTCTCTCTCTCTCTCTCTCCCTCCCTCTCCCTCAATGAATTGAAGCAACTACTTGGTTCAAACAATGGAAACACTGTCGTCAAATGAAACAATCAAAAATTCCCGGGTTTTCAAAAGAGAGAGAGTTCAGATCCCGACACCCTTTTTTCCCTGACGATTTGTGTTCAGTGTGTTGTGCAGTAGTGTTTACAAAGCACTCACATTATATTTCACGTACATATTCTTATTCTCTCTCTCTCCTTTTTCTCCTTTTCTCTCTCTCCCTTCCTTCTCTCCTGCTCTCTCCCCTATCTTACTCTCCTCCCTCTATCTCTCCCCCTTTTTTCTTCTCCTTTCCCCCCTCTCTCTTCCCTCCTTTTTCTCTCCCCTTCCTCTCCCTCCCTCTTCCCTCTCTCTGTGTCTCTCTCCCCCTATCTCTCCCTCTCTCTCCCTCTATCTTTCCCCCCTTTTTTTCCCTTCTCCCCCTCTTCTCTCTCTCTCCCTCTCCTCTCTCTCTCCCCCTTCCGGTCACTTCCCGGGTTTCGAAGTGTTGACATGATGACAGGAGCGCGCTTGAAAGTGAAGTTTCACTGACCTAGCCCCCACATCAACCTGGAGATTGCACAGTCTCCATGCGGAACTGCGTTATCATCCCAGCCGTTTGGGGGAGGATTTTTTGCCAGTCTTCCTTCTTTTATGGCTCGAAAAGAGTGAAGAAAAAAGCCCTGTTTTTCGGCATTGAAAAATGGACAGACGGCTACACGGGTCAATTGGCTTTCTCCTGGCGTATTTGTACTCCGGGTTTTTCTACACCGCTGGGGGGACGTGGAGCTGAACCCTGGGCCACATCTGGCGGAAAAGGGGGGACGTCTTTGACAGAGCCGTTGGGGTGCAGTGACGGTTCTGGGGGCCCCTTCGCCGTCACGGACAGCCGGCGACCCACGTGAAGAATCAGTCGATTTTTTAAAAGTAAATTCGCGAGGTGAAAAGGGAAAAAATTCGACAGGTCAGGACATTTGCGCCGGGGCTACATAAGGCTGACCCAACTGAAGGAAAAAGTTTCAAATTTAAAAGTAAAATAGTCTCTAAAGGGGAAAAAAATGAAAAAAAAAGGGGAAAAGGTAGAGAACTTGGAAATGAAACTGACGACTTAGAGGACGGTCCAAAAGAATAATGTTTTCTTTTAGGTTCCCCGAATGAAAATGAAACAAAAAAAGCAATCGAAGGTTTAATCAAGGATATTTGCAGACAAACTGGACCTGAACAGGCATTGATTTGACCGACTTCACGCTCAACAAAAGGAAAAATCCCCTATTATTGGTCGATTATTTTTTCAAAGCAAGGAAAGAATTTTTGTAACAGAAAAAACTTAAAGGCACCAACATATTTATTGGGGAAGATTTCTCCCCCAGGGGGCCGAGACATTCGACGTAAACTTGTACCTCATTTGAAGGGAGCCCGAAAAAGGAAAACAAAAAAAACGACAAAGATTTTTGACCCTTTGTTAAAAAGATGGGGAAAGAAATTTGTTTTGGACCCCAAAAAAAAATCTAAAACAAAATTTAATAGGAATACGGCCGGCCCAGCACCATAACAATACGGATGTTTCTGTCGTACAAAAAAATGTTGAGCATAGAACGTAAATAAGCACCGGGAACAAAAAGTTTAGAATCACCGTGTTTTTCAGCTTTGCAAATTCATCCTCAATAACTTTCTCCAAACCTTCAAATTTCCCTCCAATCACCCCACTAACCACAAAAAAACTAAACTTTCCCAAAAACCCCTTTTTCAATATTTTTTTTATCTAAATTAAAAAAAAAAAATCCATTCACTTTAAAATAAAAAAAAACCCCCCCCAAAAAAACAAAACAAACACCCCAACACCAAACCCCCCCAAAAAACCCAAACAAAAACCCCCCCCAACAAAAACCAACCCCCCCAAACCCCCCCCCCCAAAAACACAAAAACCAAAAAAAAATTTTTCAACATTTTTCATTTAAACAACAACCCCCAAATTTTTTTAAACAAAAACCCCCCAATTTACCCAAAAAAACACCTAACACCAAAAAAACCCCCCAAACCCCCAAAAAATTTTTTCACCCCTAAAAAAAACAAAAAATTTTTTTCCAAAAACAAACAAAAAAACCCTTAAACAAACCAACCCCAAAAACATAAACAAACTATTATAAAACCCCCAAAAAACAATCCCCCCCCCCCCAAAAAATTAAACAAACTAACACCAAAAAAACACACCAAAAAAAAAAACAAACACCCAACAACAAAAACCAACAAAAAAAAATTTTTCCCCCCACATTATTAAACACAACCAAAACAAAACCCCCAACACCACACCCCCAACACATTTAATTTTTAAACATTTTAAAAACCAATTTTAATCAATAAAAACAAATTTTAAAAATTTTTTCAAAAACAACAAACACCCACACAAAAATAAATCACTCAACCAAAAATTTTTTTTTATACAACTTTCATTTAAAAATCTTTTTTTAACAACTTTTAAAAAACAACTTTTATGAAACCCGGACAAACTTAAAAAATAAAATTCTTTTTTTAAATTCTTTACTAAATTTTCCCCCACTCCCAAAATATTTCTAAAAAATTTAACATCAAAATTTTCCAAAATAAAACCCTTTTTAAAAAACAAAATAATTAAAATTTTTATTTTAATTTGTTGTTGGTCAATCCCCCCCTCAAAAATTCATAACACCCAAAATTCCGGACATCACCCCAAAATATCCTACTTTCAAAAACCCCCCTGATAAGGGGTTGCCCTTTTTAAAAAAATAAACCCTTAAAATTTCCCCAATCCAATTTTTTAAACCAATTTCCAAAAAAAAAAAAAAATTTTCTTGCCCCTAAAAATCCCCCCCCCGGGAAAACTTGGGTCCGGGAATGGAGAAATTTTAAAAATGGTGGGGAAATAAATTGCGTTTTTCCCCAAAACTTTTTCCCCTGCCCCCTTTTTACAGAGGGAAAATCCCCAAGCCTGGATAATCAATATAGACCCCCTATTTAAAAAAAGGAAAAAAACGACCTGGCAACTTAATGTGTCACTATGTGCATCCCAAAACTTTTACGGTTATAAAAAAACTCATTCAAATTTGGGGGCATAAAAATCCCCGAATATCAGGCGGGGTTTAAAAAAGGGAATTCCACAGTGGGTAAAATGTTTACATTACAGCAAAATACAAAAGCTTTTTTTTAAACGAAAAAAGGTTTAAATTTTGGGAAGCCTTTGCTATTTGGGTTTGGCCACTTAAAGAATTTATTTAAAGGGGAAATTTTCGTGTATAAGGGAATATGTATTTATTTAAAAAAAAAAGTAAAGGATTCCAAAAATACAGCAGTATTTTTTGAACCGGGTTTTTTGGGGGTGCCTTGTCCGTATTGTTTTTTTTTATCGAAATTTTTGCTCAGAAACTTGGAAGGGGAGACAGGAGCGAATTTTACAGAGTGAAAATTATTTACTTTGCATGGCTTGAAGCCTTTTATGAAAATGTTGGTAAAAATTAAATATTTAGATAGACCCGGCTTCCCAAGGTAAATTTTTAAAAAAGGAGTTTGTGGTTTTTAGAAAAGGGGTATTAACAAGGGGAAAAGGCTTTTAATGGGAGAAAGGATGTTAATTGTTCTTCTCGGCTCTGTTTTCCCACGTCTTTTTTCACCGCCCGTTTGGTCTTGGGCCCGTCTTCTTGTTCTCTTTTGCTTTTTAAATTTTTTACCTGTTTTCTCCTTTTGTCTCCCTTCGCCTCGCAAATTGGGCCCGAGATATGGGGCATGGGTAAACTGTTTTAAAAAGAAAATTAACTATTTTTTTAAAAAATTCTTTGGGGTCGCTAAAGAAAAAAAGGGTTTGGGGTAACCGAACCTTTTTCCATGGGCGAGTTTTTTTGGGTTTAAAATTTTCGTTGTAGGGTTTTTCCACATAACACAAAAGTTTTTTGAAACCGAAAAAAAAATGTTGGGCATCTCTTCGCGTTTTTTGTTCTTTTCGGTTTGTTTTTTTTTCGGTTCGAAAAAATAAAGCTTTTTAAAAAAACTTCCAACCAACGAAAAGTGGCAAAAATGGGGAGGAACACACAAAACTGACATAACTTTTTTAAACATTTTAACTCAAATTGTAACATACTTTTCTTTAGTTTACGACCCTTAAAAATTTTAACAAAAGAAAACAAATTTCACAAACAACAAGCGTAACAATTTCCACTTGGAAAATGCCACGGGGGCGCATTTTTGTTTTGTTTTTTGTTGTTTTCGGTTTTTTTAAATTTGAAAATGTTGTTTTGTGTTGTTTTAAATGTGTTGGTTTTGTTTTTGTGATTTAAAAAGGCAGAATCAGTTAAAGGGGATTAAATCGAAGAAAGACAAGATTTAGTTTTTAAATTTTTCTTTTTAATTGGTGTATTTCAAAAAGGGTTTCAGAAAGGGCTAGGCCTCCATTAAAATTCCGCTTCCCCCTTCCCCTTCCCCTTCCGTTGTTTCCCCCCCTTTTTATTTCCCCCCCTTCCTCCCCTTTTTTTCCCCTTTTTTATTTTTCCTTTTTTTTTCTTCTTTCCCCCCTTTTTCTTCTTAATGAATTTGGGGGACTCTTGGGGTTCGAAAAGGAAACAGTGTTGTAAAATGAAGCTGATCAAACATTTGTTTGTCAAAAGAGGAGAGTTAAAAATTAAATTTGTAGGGCGTTTTTGGCAGTGTGTGCTGCGGTAGGAACCTGCCATAAATTTTAAGCACTCATACTCATTCCCCCATCCCCTCTTCCCCCCCCTCCCTCCCCTTTTCCCCCCCCGTCCCCCTTTTCCCCTCTTCCCAGAAAGCCCCCAACGGCACCCAAACCCCCAAACCCAAACCCCCAAAACCCCAAAACCCAACCACCACCCCACATGGCACAACTTACTGGGGGTTTTTTTTCTAAACACAACACACACACAAACCACACACACAACACCCCAACAAAAAAATGGGCGGGGGGGGGGGGGGTTGGGGGGTTGGGGGGGGGGTTTTTAAATAAGAAGGGGAAAGAAACCCGCAAACAAGAAAAACCCAAAAACGGAGGAAGGGGAGGGGGGCAGAAAAAGCTCCTTTCCACCCCCAGACGAAACAAACACGAAATTAGATTTGGGAAAAGGAGAGAAAAGTTTTAATTTAAAATGAAAGGAGTTTAAAAAAGAAAAAGAAACAAAATTGGATGGGGGAAGGGGGGGGGCCCGGGTGGGAAGAAAAAAGGTTTTCCCTTTTTTTTTTTGGGAAAGGGGAAATTTGAAGAAAGTGAGGAGGAGAGCGAGAGGAAAAAAGGGAGGAAGGGGGGGGGGGGGGGGGGGGGAGGGGGGGATTCACGTTGGAGAAACAGCAAAAAGGGAAAACCCAGGGGATGGGGATGAAAAAAGGGAACCAGCACAACCTTACGTTTTGACCAGTAATGTCACCTTTCACAACCACCCCAAAAACCCCTTTTTAAAAACACACCAAAAAACACACCACCACACATAGGCGGGGAATATACAAAAGTTTTAAGGGGGGGGGGGGGGAAAAAAAAAAAACCAAAGGGGGAAGGATAAAAACAACAAACACAAAAAACAAACCAAAAACCCAAAGAAAGGGGGGGGGGGGGGGGAGACACTAAGACACAACCCAAAAACAACACAACAACCCAAAAAAACAAAAATAGGTCAAAAAAAAAAGAGGGTGGGGAGTTTTTTAGGGTATTTTTTTAATTAACCAAGGGGGGTTTTGAAAAAAAAAAAAAATTGGGGAATCGGGGGGGAGGGGGGCGGGGTGGGTTGTGGTGGGTCGGGTTTTGGTAGGGGGGGGGGTTTGGGGGTGTTTGGGGTGGGGAGTGGAAATAAATGGGGGGGAAAAAGGGGATGGGGGGGGTGGGGGGGGGGGGTTTGGTTGGGTTTGGGTTAGGGAAAAAAATCGGGGGAGAAAAATAAAAACTTTGACAGAAAAATATTCCTTACTATTTAAAAATTCATGTATATCGGGTTTCTAAAAATCAAATTTCCCATTGTCAAACATTACAAAAATGCAAATAAAATACACACCAATTACATAAAAATAACAATTATGATTTGAAATAATGACGCACGACTAAATACTTTTTTCCAATAACCACACAATACACAAAACACAAAACAACCCCCACACACACACCCAAAACCACAGGGGGAGGCCAACACAAACACAAAACCCAAAAAAAAAAAAACCAAAACACTGAACTGTCGGCCCCAAAGCGAGCAAAACAAAGTAATGCTCACACCCAAACCCCACCCCCCAACCCCCCCAAAAAAACCCCAACCAAACAAAAAACCAACCAAACATCTTGTGTTTAAGAATACCTAGTGTTTTTTAGTTTTCAAATTTTTGTTGGGTTTAATTTTAAGTTTTTGTTCCAAAAAAATTTTTTTGGTGAATTTAAGGGCAAAAAAATTTAAAACCCCAAAAAAAAAAAAAAAAAGGGGTTGTAAGTTTTGGGGGGTTTTGTTTTGGGGGGGCGAAAACTGATGAAATTTTGTATCATTTCTTCGCTGTAATTTATCATTTAAAGATCCATTTTTGCTACAATCTATCCCAGATATGTTGTATAACAGGGATAGCAATGGGCAATCAAAAAGAATATGTTCAATTGATATTGGATAGACCACAAGCACATTCTACATTTTTTGAAAAATTTAGTTTTCCATGATTTAATCGAATTTTGTAAATGAGACTAGACAAGGATCTACGAACACGGTAATATTTTGACTTTGAAGGAAGCTTTTCTGTCATTATACGACTTTCTAACATCGAATTTATTTCATGTTTTTCTAATTTTAGTGTACTATCAGGATATTTTCTAATAGCTCCTTCTTTCGCTGATCTATCAGCCATTTCATTCCCCCAGATACCACAGTGAGATGGAATCCAACAAAATTCTACATTAATACCTTTACATATAATTGAATGTATTAAGTATTTTACGTCAAAAAATCAAATTTTTTCGAATTTTTTGCTTTCCCTTTTTTTTGCAATGTTAAAAAAAAAACCAGATTTTTGAGTCAACAAAAAAGTAAAATGTTTATAAAAATCACATTCGGGGAAAATCAGCTATAAGGAAAAGGGCCCCATAAAAAATTTTTTTTATATTCTGCAGTAAATACAGAAAAAATTTTTTTCCCCAAAAACCCAAAATTTTTTCCCCTTATTTTAAAAAGCAGGAATGAAAATCCAGCCCCCGGTTATGAACCAAAACTAAACCCAAATTCTTAAAAAATTTTAAATTTTCCGGAACCCAAATTTCTGATTTTCTTTTCCCTTAAAAGGGGTAAAAAAATTTTTAAAATGATCCTCTTTTTTTTAGATTTGTAAATTTTGAATCAAAATTACAGAAATATGCTCCCTTTGGGGAAATAATGGGTTTTAAAATGGGAAAAACTTGAAATTTGAAGTAATATCAATATCAAAACCCTTTTAAAAAAGTAAACTGTATAGTTTCTAATGGGTTGAAGTTTATGAAATGTTTTCCCGCTCTTTTAGGGAAAAATCCTGTCTTAGTCAAGAAAAATGTCATTTTTTTCACTAAATTTAAAGAAAACTGAAAGAAAACATTCCACATATTTTGGGGGTTTGGCCAACTTCCTTTGGGGCCCTAAAGATTTAAAACAGATTACCCCTTTGCTCTGTATTTTTTTGAGCGTTTTTTGGTGTGTACTTGGCACTCCAAGTGCCAACTTAACAGCCTTACTATCTAGGGTTTTGGAAAAATTTTTTTGGGAAACGTCTGGGGGAGCTGAGAAATAAACCTCTTGCCCAAATAAAAAAAATTTCGATCGAACTAAAACTGGTAGCAAGGTGAAAAAGGGTTGTTTGAGTACCCTTGTCCCCTTTTGACTGAGCATTAATTTTTTTTGAAAAAAATTTAAAAATTCTTTGGTCTAGTTTTAAAATTTAAATTATGT